>CAKAOH010022768.1:0-25653 GCA_916701665.1 Sebastiscus tertius | reverse complement strand
TATTCATACTTTCATTTATTTTATATATATTAATTTCTTCATTGTTTTCCTTACTTATTTATTCTTTTGTTTCTATCTCTTTATATTTACACATTTATTTATTCTTTTTCAATTTCTTTTTATATTTACACATTTATTTATTCTTTATGTATTTATCTTTATATTTCCACCTTTATTTATTCTTTTATTTATTTCTCTTTATATTTTCAGCCTTAATTATTCTTTTATTTATTTCTATTTCTATTTCCACATTAATTTCCTTACTTATTTATGCTTTTATTTATTTCTATTTCTATTTCCACCTTTATTTATTCTTTTATTTATTTCTATTTTATATTTACACATTTATTTTCTTATTGTTTTACAGATTTATTCTTTTTTTTATGTCACTCTTATACTCCATACTTTGTTGACCCATAAAGAACAATGCTGATAAAGGTGGGTTAGGGTTAGAAAGTGGGTTTAAAAGTGACCCCTGGCTTATAGACTGAACACATATACATATATACTGTATATGTTTATATGTATATAGACTGAACATATAGACATATATACTGTATATGTATACATGTATATAGACTGAACATCTACAGGTGGTTCAAACTGAACTGCTCCTGTGTGGTTTTGAAGCTGCAGTGATCTGATTGGACCGCCCCCGCACGTGGTGGGCGGGGTTTATTTTGGTTCTGCAGGCACCACTCGTCCACTGTGAAGACAGAGACAGAGACAGACAGACAGCATGGACTCATGGACTCAGGCTGCTGCTGGGGACGCACACAGAGAGGCAACTTGTAACTGAGGTGGAGAGAGAGCAGCTCTGACAGCAGCACAACGCTCTCAGTGATACTAAACAGAGTCCAGACTTCTTTTAATATCCATATTACAGACTTCCCGCCACGTCGTGACTCTGTTTTGACTCGGTCGGTCTCCTTTAATGACGTCAGTGGACAGGTGTGCGCTGACAGGTTAATTAATAGCTCTGTTTAAATGAGCTCACTTTGAAACTTAGTGATATTAGTTGATGTTAAAAATGGAGCAGGAACATAGTTTGACGTCGTCGTCGTCGTCCGGGTCCAGCACCTTGTCCTTGGGAGAAGACATGACGTCTTCTGCTCTGGACACTAGACTCTCTGGGGATGGACATGATGATGGACACAACTCTGACTCTGGAAGTGTCAACGAAGAAGAAGTAGAGGAGGACAAGGAGACACCACTGAGGGATGAAGACAGTGAAGACGAAGACGAAAAGGTAAACACACAGACTATAGCCTCAGATGTAGTGTTAATGTTAAACACACACACACACACACACACACACACACACACACACACACACACACACACACACTGTGGTGGTTAAAGAGAGTGCCAGTAATCCCTTTTTAATCCAATTAATACTTTAAGACAGTAATAAAGTTCATTAATTGAACTCCTACTGTCAACAAGCATCAGCTCAGTGTTTGGTTGCAGCTCACAGTCTAATAGTAGAATTCATGCTGTGAGCTTCTTTAGACTTCATGCTCTCCATTTACAGTTCACAGGTCCCATTCATCATGTAGTCCTTCAGGACAGGATGTCAACCTGTCAGTCCTGAGGTCATTCAGGCAACTCTAGTGGATGTTTGTCCATATGGATACAGCTTGTTACATGTTTTGAGCCCCAATTTGTGCCTCTCATATTTTACAATTACTGAATGTATTTCATTAGACTTCTAACCATCTGCATGAAAAAAAAAGTTTTTTTAGTTGTTTCCAAAGTTGCACCTCTTTTATGTGTGTATGTTGATGTTCGATTTGTTCATGAACAAAGATCATTTAATCATGATTAATCGTAAATTAATTGCACATTTTTTATCTTTTCGAAATGAACCTTAAAGGGAGATTTGTCAAGTATTTAATACTCTTATCAACATGGGAGTGGACAAATGGGCTGCTTTATGCAAATGTATGTATATATTTATTATCGGAAATCAATGAACAACACAAAACAATGACAGATATTGTCCAGAAACCCTCACAGGTACTGCATTTAGCATAAAACAATATGCTCAAATCATAACATGGCAAACTGCAGCCCAACAGGCAACAACAGCTGTCAGTGTGTCAGTGTGCAGACGTGTGACTATGACTTGCCCCAAACTGCATGTGATTTATGTAATATATATTTAAGTGGGCATGTCTGTAAAGGGGAGACTCGTGGGTACCCATAGAACCCATTTTCATTCACATATCTGGCGGTCAGAGGTCAAAATTTAGTGTACGTTTGCAGCGTTATTCATATATATATATAATATAATATTTTGTCCACCCCATTTATATCAACTCAGTAAAACACAACAGAATTCAACAGTACCACAAACCGCAGCCTTTCTAAAAAAATAAAAATAAAAAATAAAAAATAAAAACAAAATAAAGAAATAAAAGCGGTAAGGTTATTAAACAACCTTCTAAGTTTTTCAATGATGGACAGGTTGTTTATTCTTCCTAAACTCAGATGTTTAGCCCTTTGACTGGAATGTAGTGGTAATGGCACAAACACAAGAGGCACAAACTGGGGGCACTCTTATCTTCTCGAGGAGCATGCAGTTATTGTGGTGTTTACTCAGGAAACAGATGGGGAAAATGAGGAAGACAAAATTGTGTCTCTCTTCCTTTTTAATTAGGCAACACTTTACTTTGATGCTGCTGCAGACTGGTTTGACTGGCTCAGATGAGCACAATGTAGCCTGATGCGTGTTAAGGTGTGCTGAGAGTTACCTGACCTATAAACCTATTTCCAAATCATAATATCATGCAACATGGCTTCAGGCTGTAGTTGTGTAGGTGTGGCTGTCTTGTCATTCACTATAAAAGCCAATATAAGCAATAGGGGGGAATACAGAAGATTGTGCAACATCATCTGTGTATTACTCCACACTTTTTCCCTCATATGTTTTTGGATTCAATGTCCCAAAGCATTACAGCGATAGGTTGCTAATCTGTACTTTTTGGCATGACACACGCCCTCGTCATCAAAGTCAATCAAACTAATTGCTTTGTTATGTGAGGTAAAATTGCACTGACCTGCATACATGACCCACATTTTATCCTGTGAGGATACTACACGTATACACCAACCATTCCATAGTTTCTTCACACTACGACTGTTAAATCAGTACCTGTAAGCGTATCAGACTCTCCAGCATGCACCCACAACCCCTGGAACATACCCCCCCGGGTGGTGTCATGTTTGCTAACACTGGTGCTTCACTGATTTGGTTTGGCTGAATAACAGTTTAGTCCATTAGCTTAATAGAGCTGAGATATCACAGACCAAGGTCGAGGACTAATACTGGTCTCTTATTTCATTCTCTCTCTAAATATACTGTATGTTTGACTGAAATACAAGGTGTTTTCTTCTTTTTGGACAGCAAACGCAATACGATTTCCCAAAAATAGTTTTACTAAAATGAAACCAAATTTAAAGGTAGAGTGTGTTATTTCCTGTGTAGGAGAACTACGGTGGCCAACATGAAAGCGTGAATGACCCTATCTAGAGTTGTTGTAGAGTAGCGTAGCGTACGTTATTTGGAGCAGAGCCAGTGCATAGAGTGTGCGTGCGTGTGTGTGTGTGTGTGTGTGTGTGTGTGTGTGTGTGTGTGTGTGTGTGTGTGTGTGTGTGTGTGTGTGTGTACGTACGTGTGTACGTACGTGTGTACGTACGTGTGTACGTACGTGTGTACGTGGGAAGTGAGTGGTGAAGGGAGAGAGAGAGAGCAGTGGCGAATGTTTGTGATGGTATGAGCGAACCAGTGAGCTAGTGGAGCAGAAGACAGAGTTAGTTTAGCTTTGAGAATATCTAGTGAATGTTCAATGGAAGTTTCAGTTTGTGCAGAAATAAATGCTGCAGCTCCTCAAGACCAACAGAGGTTTCCCAGCGGCTGAGTGGTGTGTTGGGGGTAAACTCTGGAGCGAGTTACGTTATGGACTCCTGCTGAGTGGAGTGTCGGGGGTTAACTCCAGAGCGAGTAACGTTATGGACTCCTGCTGAGTGGAGTGTCGGGGGTTAACTCCAGAGCGAGTAACGTTATGGACTCCTGCTGAGTGGAGTGTCAGGGGTTAACTCCAGAGCGAGTAACGTTATGGACTCCTGCTGAGTGGAGTGTCAGGGGTTAACTCCAGAGCGAGTAACGTTATGGACTCCTGCTGAGTGGAGTGTCGGGGGTTAACTCCGGAGAGAGTACCGTTATCGGCTCCGGCCCAAGCAGGAAAGTCAACACAGTGTTTGGTTTGTCCATTCTGGGTTACTGTAGAAACATGGAGGACTCAGTGAAGAGGACCCGCTCCCTCTGTAGATATAAACTGCTCATTCTAAGCTAACGAAAACACAACCATTCTCATTTTCAGGTGATTATACACTAATATTATTAATTCTTAATATTCTAATAAATATCTGCCAATAGATCCCCCTAAATGTTACACATTGGTCCTTTAAACCGACTTCAAAAGAGCCAGAGCAGCATGTATTGAATGAACCTCATGCCCTTTTCTCCTGATCCCTTTTGAAATGTCAGTTTGGAGTTCATTTAAAACCAGTGACTTCCCTGATGCTGGCCACAGAAGAGAAAATGTAACTTGACCTGTTATACTGCACTAAATACTGGCGTCACGTCACTGGCCCAAACACCACAAAGTAGGTAAGCTGAGCTACCAGTGAAGAGCAGCCTTCCAGTGGTATTACTACAGGGATAATCAGGGAACCCCGACCTTTGACCTATGTCTTGCTGCCGTGGAGTTAAAGAAAGAAAGTCTTCTGAGAACTTGCATGACGTCTCCTTTCCAGACTTAGCCTCATGGAGTGAGATACTACGGTGGTGCTTCATGGAGTTTTCCATCATGTTTATTCAACCTGCTCTCCTACAGAATGATGTTCCCATACAACTAAACTGCATTCTCAGTTACGTCTTCCGGATTACAGTCGCAGTTTTAAACTGTTTTAAACACGTGGTTAACGTTTTAAATTGAAACAAAACAAAACTACTTGGTTGGGTTTAGTAAAAAACATCATGGTTTGTATTAAAATTACTATGTTTATTACGTTGTTAAACTATAGACATAAATTAAAGCAAGTGAATTTTGACACGAACAGCGGATTCCTGAGTGAAAGTCCTGTGTTTGTTTGACCCATCCACCACCCCGACCTCTATGTGGACTTCCACGGACTGTCATTAGAAATGTATTTGTGATATATCAGAAACAAGAGTAATCTGCATCAAAATACGTTTCCTTCTAAAAGTAATTCACAATGCAGTTCCATTGTATGATAAGGTCATTTTTTGGAGACAGGCCTTGTTTATTTGGTCCCTATCTTTACAAAATCTCAAGTGTGGTTGCATCTTTTGTCCATCTCAGACATCTAAATCAGTCCAGCGTCGTGGGCAGTGACAGAGAACATTACAATATCTACTGTCAAGATGAGATTATCCCACGCATAATCCTTTCATACATGCACAAGATAAAATAACAGCAATAGATTAAAATAGGAAGCATACAGTGCAGATTTCTAAACAGATTTTAGCCAAAAGACACTGGATGTGAACTGCTACTGTTGATTATGGAGCATTGCAAGTTTGAGATTAGTGTCCGTAGTAGTTCAATATCTTTTTCTCGTTTATATCCTTGCAAATTAAATATATTTGGACTGTTGGTTGGACAAAACAAGCAATTAGAAGACGTCTGCTTGGGCTTAAAGTGGCAGTAGGCAGTATATTTTTGGCATCATTGGGCAAAAATTCCATAATAACCTTTCAGCATATTGTAATTCAAGTGTTCTGAGAGAAAACTAGACTTCTGCTCCTCCTCATGGCTCTGTTTTCTGGCTTTAAACAATCTAGCCCGTGACGGGAAACTTTAGCCAATCACAGGTTATTTCAGAGAGAGAGAGAGAGAGAGAGAGAGAGTTCCTATTGGCTGTGCTCCGGCCGGTGGGCATGCTGTAGATTTTTTGTTCACATACTACATGCTACATTTTGGCCAAATCGGTACGTACTACTAGTATAGTATGAGGTTGTTCTACTAGTATAGTGTGAGGTTGTTCTACCAGTATAGTATGAGGTTGTTCTACTAGTATAGTATGAGGTTGTTCTACTGGTGTAGTGTGAGGTTGTACTACTAGTATAGTATGAGGTTGTTCTACTAGTATAGTATGATGTTGTTCTACAAGTATAGTATGAGGTTTCAGATACAGCCTGTGTCTGCTGTGGATGCACCATCTCCCGGAAGTGTAGTTCCAACATAGACACACCATCAGAAAAAAAAAGGCCCAGCAGAGGATGGTCCTCCTGCACCAGCTCAGGCAGTGAAACCTGCCTCAGGCGAAGCTGCTGATCCAGTTCTACACTGTAATTATCCAGTGTGTTATCTGCACATGAATTAGTGTGTGGTTTGGCTTAGCTACCATACAGGACAGGAACAGACTACATTAGACAGTTAGGACTGAAGAGAAAAACATTGGTGCCAGCCTGCTCTCAATCCAGGACTTCTACACCTCGAGAGTCAAGAAAACAGACTGGTAACAGCACTGCAGACCCTTCACACAACCTTCTACACCTCCAGAGTCAAGAAACAGACTGGTAACATCACTGCAGACCCTTCACACAACCTTCTACACCTCCAGAGTTAAGAAAACAGACTGGTAACATCACTGCAGACCCTTCACACAACCTTCTACACCTCCAGAGTCAAGAAAACAGACTGGTAACATCACTGCAGACCCTTCACACAACCTTCTACACCTCCAGAGTCAAGAAACAGACTGGTAACATCACTGCAGACCCTTCACACAACCTTCTACACCTCCAGAGTTAAGAAAACAGACTGGTAACATCACTGCAGACCCTTCACACAACCTTCTACACCTCCAGAGTCAAGAAAACAGACTGGTAACATCACTGCAGACCCTTCACACAACCTTCTACACCTCCAGAGTCAAGAAACAGACTGGTAACATCACTGCAGACCCTTCACACAACCTTCTACACCTCCAGAGTTAAGAAAACAGACTGGTAACATCACTGCAGACCCTTCACACAACCTTCTACACCTCCAGAGTCAAGAAAACAGACTGGTAACATCACTGCAGACCCTTCACACAACCTTCTACACCTCCAGAGTCAAGAAACAGACTGGTAACATCACTGCAGACCCTTCACACAACCTTCTACACCTCCAGAGTTAAGAAAACAGACTGGTAACATCACTGCAGACCCTTCACACAACCTTCTACACCTCCAGAGTCAAGAAAACAGACTGGTAACATCACTGCAGACCCTTCACACAACCTTCTACACCTCCAGAGTCAAGAAACAGACTGGTAACATCACTGCAGACCCTTCACACAACCTTCTACACCTCCAGAGTTAAGAAAACAGACTGGTAACATCACTGCAGACCCTTCACACAACCTTCTACACCTCCAGAGTCAAGAAAACAGACTGGTAACATCACTGCAGACCCTTCACACAACCTGTCCCAGCTTCTCCCCTCTGGTAGACCCTACAGAGCTCTGTACGCCAAAATAACCAGACAGGCTGTCACTCTGATGAACAGTTAAAGGGATAGTATGGGTGTTTTGAAGTGTGGTTCTGTGAGGTTCTGATCCATATTCAGTGTATTACTACTGTAGATGGAGGTTAAAGGGATAGTTTGGGTGTTTTTGTATTACCAGATGGCAGTTGGCTCGCCTCCAGATTGGAGAAGTAGACAGGAGTTACAGGAGGTGACATCTTGTTTTGTCTGACCAACAGTCCAAACCCCAAACATATTCAGTTTATAAACATGGGTAACTACAGCAAGGAGACCAGTAAATATTCACATTGGAGTAGCTGAAAGCAACCGCATTTTGACAATTTTGCTTAAAAAATGGCTGAAAACAATGAATTATCAATCGACTAATCGATAAATCAATGCTGCTCTATTTTATAGACTAAGCAATGAATTGATTAATTAAGAAAATAATCAGCACTCCAAAACCGAATGATATTTAATATTTAATATTCTATAACATTTGACAAAACAAGTAGGAAATCCTCATTTGTTGAGAAGCTGGAACCAGAGATTATTTGGCATTTTTGACTGAAACAATTAATCGATTATCAAAATATTTTCAGAATAATTTTCTTTCAATTGATTTTTAATCAACTATGTCTAGTCTGTTTATTTAAAGCTGAGTTTACCATAGAGGGATTTAATCTAAGTACTTTAATAGGAATTTTGGTATAAAAGCCACATGAGCTTCACAAAAGAAACACTGTTTTGGTCCTCCCTTCATACACATGTTTGAACATGACTCGAGGCTTTATTCTGTGCTTTAGCTGCACGTACAGTAGGACTATTACACATAGTTGTTAATTTCAGATAACACTTGTGTTTAACACACAGTGAGTCTGCCACACTGCTTGCCAAGCTACACAATCCTTCCTTGTATTACTTGTCTATAAATGTCCGGCTGTTTTTATACCCCCCCCATAATCATAAATCCTCTGTTCCCACACTTTCTCATCTCTACCTCTCATGCTGTAATAGCAGAGTATGGTGTTGTGTTTAATCCCACATTTCCTCTTTGGTTTTCTTGCATTTATATTTGCTGCTGCAACAACAGAGGATCAGGAGCATGTTTTGTTCAGCCTTAAATGTTATTACCTTCAGCAGTGTGTGATATCTCCAACCAGTATTCCCACCACGGTATGAGAAGTCATAACAACATGACGTGGGCAGCAAGAGATCTGAGAACATCTTGCAACAACAGTGATTATTCCTTTTCTTCCCACATGTCAGGTTTACTCTCTCAGCCTTGCAGATGTTTGTGTAGTACAGTAGTTACTTGATTATCTTCAGTACACAGAGTGAGCACCAACATAAACTGAATGGCTTCCTGTGGTGGGGGTGAGATGGAAAATGCATTGTGTCATGCACAGCCATGCCACCCAAGAACACAGTTATACTGCTACATATTTAGCTGCATACACAGTATATATACATCCTTATGGTCAGTGTTTTTACATACAGTAACTTAAATGGTGGTTCAGAATGCTCCCAGTGGAGAAGCAGACAGGAGTACCGGTACGGAAGCTAAGCAGTATACTGCTGCATGGACGCTATTTTGGTTTGGATCCAAAAGTCACACAACAACACAAACAAACTAACCGAATGATGCAGCGGTAGACCAGCAAACCCTGTGTTCTGCAGGGTCAAATTACTGTTTTTGTGAATGTAGTCTGGTGGCTTTGAAGAGAGCAATATAACAGATTCAGTTACCTGTCGGAAAGGGCTGTCTGATGGCGAGGTAATGTGCTTTCTGTTGTTCCCCTCCTCAGCCGCTTTACCTCGCCGTCAGACTGCTGCTTTATATCGACGTCAGACTGCCGCTTTACCTCGCCATCAGACAGCCGCTTTACCTCTTAAGACAGAAAAGAACGCAGATGGACCCGCTCTTGAAGCGGCTATACTCAATATTTTTACAAGAACGATGTATCCAACGTGAAAACGTTGTGAAAGGGGTCGCTCGTAGCGACAAACCTACAGAGAATTATCACCTGAATCTGCCACTCCCCTCGGCTTTACGGAGCTTTATAGTGATTTTAGTTGTCCAGCCCGCAACTTTCCTGTTTTGGTTCAGGTTCACCTCTCTCATAGCATCATTTTCAGCAGGCAGCTGTTTTCAGTGAAACAGCTCATTCAGATATATTGTACCATTTAAAGAGGTTTATTTGCTTCTAACCCTCTTTTCTTATCCTTTACTTCCTTGACAATGAATTTATTACATTGACTTTACATCCATTCATCTTTATATCCGTCACCCAACAGGTAGCTCTTAACAACTGATAGATCCAACCCCATGTTTACCCATCTGTGTGTATCACACTGAATGATGAGCTGTATGGAGCTGTTAAATCATTTACTGCACTGGCCAAATAACAGATGACTTCCCTAAAAGCAGGATCAACAACATTAGAGGCTGTAAAAAAATACATCCAGAGATAAAAGAGAAACAGAAAATGTATTTACTAAAATAAAATATCTTTCTCCGCACTTCCTTGTGGACCAATTTAGGTTGAACAGACAGACACACTTCTGCACTGAGAGGTGAGTTTGTTAAAACCATGTGTGACTATCGGCACCAACGGGAGGATTAAAAGAACTAGAAGGCTTTAGATGCTCTGTTTAGTTTAGCAGGACACTCATTTATTTCATGAAAGACATGTTCATTTGGTCAGACTGTGTTTACTCTATGATGATGAGGAAGATTTGTTTGTTTAAAAATGTCTTTATGATAGATGAAGATAAATAGTTTTCCTGACAGAAATGGAGGCGAACAGAAGTCGTTTTAGATTCATACACTTTACAATACCACTTTTAACTGTGATGAACACATTTGGTGCTCATTCTTTCTGTGTACAGTGAAGCTGTTGATCAACAGAAAGTTAATCACAGTACATTCTCTGCTTTTAGCTCAAGAAATGTGATAATTTGCTGCTTTTCAGCCTTTTATATCATTGTAAAGTAAGTATTTTGTACTGTTGAACAAGCAATTTGAAGATGTCACCTTGCTTTCTGGGAATTTGTTATGCTAATTTTAGACATATTGGAGACCAAACAACTGATTGATGGATTTAAAAAAAAGAAAAGGATTATTATGAATTGATAATGAAAATAGTCGTAGTTGCAGCCCTAATGCCTCAGTCTACGGATTTAACTCCCACCACCTGTCCACCTACAAAGGCTGCATAGAGAAAGCAGCACATAGAAGAGAAGCAGCTTCAATCACTGTAGATACGTGAGCAAAACAGAGGAAAATAGACTTGATGCGTACAAATGAAAATACACTTACACTAGTGAAAGGCCAGCTGTTATGAGGCCTGTGTAGACATCTGGATTTATTAGTCAATAATGGCACCTCCTCATTATAGACTGATGTGAGATCACCACAGATAACTGGAAAGAGTCACACCACCAAACTTCATAATGTGTTTTTGTTTGAATGAATCTGGCAGCTATAAAGGAAGGGATGCATAAGTTGCATTGTGGGAAGTGTAGGATCCAGAGTATTTAGGGCATGACTCATACTAGGGGCTAAAATTAAGGATATGTCAGCCTCTGTTTCTTTAATTTTGACCATTTCCTTTTTTACATCTGGTTCTTACAAGTCCCCCAACTACTGTATATGGAAGTGCAATACTAAATCACTTGAGTATCAGCTTTAGGGTCAGATGTGACCACTGATCTTCGTTTGTTCATCTTATGTAATGGGTTATAGCCAGACTCAGACTCATTCATTCATTTTATTGATATATTGATCAAGTCAGTCCCCGTTCTAGACTGTAATATAAGGGCTGGGTATGGTTTAAAAATGATGATACCAATAACCTTAAAGGGATACAGATACCACCAGAGTTGCCAGCCGCAGGCTAAGGCATCGCTGTGTTGAGAGCCGTGTGCAGGAAGTCCCGGCTGTATGGGTTGTAGCTGCTCTTGTACAGGATCAATCACGCGTTGCATTGAACTGAAGATTGCTTGCGGTGACTGACTGTGAGCAAAACCATACAACAAGGTATTATTTTCTAGATCCGGATACAAAAAGGATCAAATGCAGGTATCGGTTGACTGGACAAGGTTCGATACTACTTGGTACTGGGTTATTTTGACCGATACCAGACAAACTGCAGGCTTAAGGAGGTTGTTCTTGAAGTCAGGAAATGCACATTCATCACTTTAAAAATCTGTAAAATGTTTCCATGAGTTGTGTTAGTGATGCTACGAGTGCATACAAATTTGGGACTTTTTTTTGACACATTTAGAGTATTTTGGGGACAAGAATAGACGAGTAAAATGTTAAAACCTGAAGCCAACTGCTTATAGGATGAGAAAACAATGGGTCAGCTAGCACACACACAATGATGTCAGTGCTAATTGTATCTGCATTCAGTAGGGTCAAGGGAAAAACTAGTGATGATTCAACTGGAGACTTTTTAACAAAGATTTAAATAATCAAATCTCAGTGGGTATTCTTAATTTAAATCTTAATTTTTATTAATTAGGGCCCGAGCACCGACAACGTCGGGCCAGCGAAGGCTCTATTGAAACTGAAAGGATTCTTATTATTATTCTTTTTCTTCTCTCAAATTAATCGCCTTTTTGAGGCCTTTTCCGTACACATTAGCCCCGCCCCCTTTCATAACTCGTGAACCATTTGTCGTAGAGTTTTGTGGCAGGTGTCATTGCAATCGCCAGAGTTCCGTTTTCATTGTGCCCGGCCGCATCGATCAGCGTCCCGCAAGTACCCCCGACGCGCGGGGAGGTGCGAGGGCCCGTTCATCGCTGCTTGCAGTTTTAATTGTATTTATTATTTCTATTTCCTTTCTACCATCCGTCTCAATCTGACATAACCCTTTGGTTTATTCTATGAGGCCATGTTCCCTAAAATTGGAAAGACAACTGTGCATTGCATCGCACCAGTGCTCTTTGTGTATCAATATTTGCTTCTGTTTGACAATGTTTAACTTTCTCTCTATGCAGTGGTCCTGTTCCTGTGCTGTGCCCCTAAATAAGCAGCCATTTCTTTAAGCAGGCTGCCAGTCAGGGTTATTAGAGGGACGTCCAGTGTCAGTGCGTGCTTTGTGGCTAAGAGGATTAACACAATCTGGTTAAGACTCTTTTCACTCCTCCTGTGGACTCAGTCGTTCCAGGATCCATCTCTGATTTTTGACTCTTATTTGCTGTCCTTTGTATGTGTGCACGTCTGGGTTTAATCAGTAGTTTGTGATGCCTGAGCATTCAAAGTGATACCGGAGCTTAAGTTTCTCGGTGCCTAAACAAAATGTCTCTGGGTCGGAATTTACCTTTAGGTCAGCGTCCATCGTCGGAGGGAAGCAAGGTAAGAGACTCCAGCAGTGGACACTGCTGATTGGATTATAGGGTGAATCTAATGTTCCTGTAATGTATTTTTTCTTATCTTAGTGTGTATGTAAAGTGATTTTAGTGTTTTAATTGCTTGTGAATGAACACACTTACATACATTGTAGGTTATTTTATCTTTTTAAAATGTGGCTGTGCTGTGAGAAGAGAGTTGGAGTTTTTAAAGGATAGAATATAGAAAATATTTTATATTTAACCCTCGAAATTGAAATGTCCCTTTTACCTAAGACCAAATCTACAAGACTGTGGCTACACTGACCCAACCTAATCGATATCTTATATAATAATTTCATAAATGGATCATAATAGGGCTGGGTAATATGATGATATATTTTATCAAAATGATACATCTACATCATTTCTATCACAATAAAAGCTAGGCTTATATTTATTTAATTTGTTTTCATTTTGCACTTAAGTTTGTGAAATGAGAAAATACTCTGTACTTTTTATTTGTTAAGTATTTAATTCACACAGAATTATACGTATATGGCTTTACCGTGTGGTTATTTCATATAGACTATTTGTTGATTGAATTACCAGAAAACATGTCATATTATGATGTATATCATCATCAAGATATGAAAAGACCAATATTGTGATATAAGATTTTGGCCATATTGCCCAGCCCTAGTTCATAACACATTATAATGTAGTTTATTAATGTGTTTGTCAACAACTAAATCCTCATGTGGGCACCCATACTGTATGTGAAGGCTGGTGTATAAACAAGTAATGCATGACAATATAGTAAAGTTGGAATAATATAAAAAAATGTCTTCATAGGAGAAGTTATGATTGTTGTCCGTTAGCGCTGTGGAGGACCGTTAGCGCTGTGGAGGACCGTTAGCGCTGTGGAGGACTGTTAGTGCTGTGGAGGACCGTTAGCACTGTGGAGGTTCGCTAGCACCGTTAGCACCGTGGAGCACCGTTAGCACTGTAGGCTGTAATGGAAATACAAATCAAACTTCTGTCTTATACTGACCTCCAGCCACCCTCTGTGACCACAACTGCGGAGGCATTTCATATCAGTAACCAGATTATAAAGGCAAACAAACAGCCAGATCATTCACTCTTTCCTGGCAATATTCCTGTTTCTCATGCTGCAGAATTAGAACAGATTTGTGGCTGAATCTGGAGAAGTTTGTCTCAGAATTAAGCTGCTGTTTACACCAGTTGGGCTCAAATCAGCTGTGTGTCTGGTGTATGTATCATGTTTGAATCAGAGACACAAACACACCCCTGGTTATTCCCAGATTCACATCATGATCAAACTGTAATCAGTTGCTCCCTGGTCCAAGGACTGTCGGTTCACCAGAGTTTATGGAATGCATATGATAAGCCTCTAGAGCACTCACACAAAAAACATGACTTCCTTGGTGGACAACATGATGTATGGTTGAATTCTCTAAATGCTTAAGATGAGATATCTTGACATGGTCAATCATATGAAATTAGAGAATGAAAGCACTGCTGTGTTTTTCCAACTTTAGATCATGTCAACACAGGAAACTGAATTCCCCTGTGAGAGCTCACACACTTAAAACACTGAAATCCAAAGGTTTTCCTTAGCTAATGAAGGAATGTTGTTCGTATAAGGAGAGAAATAAAAGTGTCCATTGGGGACAGAAATGTGGAGGACCCCGTGGAGAGTTTTGATCATACAGTTATTTGGATTTGAGCCGTGAGACTTTTCCGTTTTCCTCATGAGTAAACACTCAGTGTAGAAAGCGAGGGAAGAGAGATTCAGGCCAGAGTGGAACTCGGGGAGAGTTGAAGTAGACAGATGTTGGGTGACGAGGTCGGCCAGAACATAGTTTGTTCTACTGCAGTTGACCCTGAGAAAAAGAGGGATGAAGATGTTCCCTATCTCAAGAGTTCATTGAGTACAGTTCACAAAGATTTAAGCATTGCATGAAATAACCATCGCATTATATAATTACACCATGTGTTTGTTTTGTAGGCTACTAAAAAGGAAATGTGAAAAAATGTCTCAACTTACAGAAATGGCAGCAACAATCCTCCTCTAATGCATTTTAAACCCCACTCCCCTCTGAACAGTGATTGTCTTGTCGCACCGTGAAGCATCAGAAAAATAAGGCTCTTTAACCAGTGGGCAACTCCAGCTCTGAGAAGTGAAGCCAATGCTGAAGTATCTTAAAGGTCCCATATTGTAAAAAGTGAGATTTTCATGTCTTTTATATTATAAAGCAGGTTTAAGCTCTATATAAATACTGTTAAACTATCAAAACATTCAATCCACAGATAAATACACACAGCCCGTATTCAGAAACTGAGCTTTTGAAACAAGCTGTTAGGATTTCTGTCCATTTCTGATGTCACAAATCTACATATTTAGACAATTTCACAGTTTTAAACGTAAACATTCTAAATGTGTCCCAGTTTATTTCCTGTTGCAGTGTATGTGAATGACATCAGCTGACAGGATGTAAACATGGACCCAAGCTGTTGCCTAGCAACGCAATTCCGTTGCCATTCCGTTAAAATGCACTAAAACGGAGTGTTTCAGACAGAGGGTGAATGCAGGTATATTAAGACAGACAGTATGAGAAAAAATAATGTGTTTTTTGAATATTAAAGCATATAAACGTGTTCTAGTAGAAACCCAAAATACAAGCATGAACCTGAAAATTAGCATAATATGTCCCCTTTAAACCTGCATTCTTTCTATCAGCCAGCAGGGGGCAACTCCTCTGGTTGTATAGAAGTCTATGAGAAAATGAGCCTACTTCTCTCTTGATTTATTACCTCAGTAAACATTGTAAACATGAGTTTATGGTCTCAATCTCTAGTTTCAAGTGTTCTTCAATACAGCATGATGTTCATTTAGTAAATTATGGTCCCATTTAGAGTCAAATAGACCATAAAGCAGGGGCTACCTTGTGATTGACAGGTCGCTACCATGGCGCCGTGTTTCCTTCTTACAACTTTAACCCTTTCACAGTGTGTTTTCAGTTCATGAAAGTTAATTATAACCTTTTCTGTCGCCTAAAAATGTTTTATTCAGCGTTCGGTTGTACTTAGCTCCACCCTCTTGTGTCACTTCTGGTTACAAAATACCAAGATGGCGACGGCCAAAATGCAGAACTCGAGGCTTCAAAACAGCAATGAGTCACGTCATGGTGACTACGTCCACTTCTGATATACAGTCTTTGCTTTAATCTTGTGCAAACCTGTTATAGTTTACATATACAGTTTTTTATACTCATAGTCAGTATGGAAAATAGAATGGGGGGTTGTTGTTCTGTGGTTGTTTTTTGTCTACAACAGATGTAACTCTAGTATACAATTACTTTTAATTTCGTGTTGTCCCTGCAAAAATAGCCAATGAAATGTCCAGTTGGTTGATGACATTTCACTTTCTTAGATTGCAAAATACCAACCATGATGAAGGGCGATTATGTAACAAGCACTACTCAGCTGTCTGTGGTGTACTTGTGAAGGCAACAACATGGAAATCTACAAATTCTGGCTTTAAAAACGGCATTTTTGTAGGTCTTTATTATTCGGTGTAGAATGTCTATAGACTGTATCTGAGAAACTTTCTCAATGGAAACCAAACTTTATAGTTTATAGCTTATAGTCATACGAGTGACATAGAAAGAATAAATCTGTAAAACAATTAAAAACTAAATGTGGAAATATAAAGAGAAATAATAAAAGGATAAATAAGTAAGGAAAAAACTGTGGAAATATAAACAGAAATAAATAAAAGAATAAATACATGTGGAAATATATAAAGAAAATATAAAAGAATAATTATAAACATTTTTATTTATTTTCACATGTATTTGGTCATTTATTTCTGTATTTCTTTTAAATATATATTTCTTTTTGCATATAAATTGCTCTATTTTTCCGCATATTGTTTAAATTTTTTATTTGCTTATTTATACTTTCATTTTTCTTTTAAAATTCCCACATTTTTTTGATTAACTTATTTATTATTTCATTTATTCCACTTTTATATTTCCACATTTCTTTTTTTTATTCTTTTACAGATTTGTTCTTTTTTACGGCAGTCCCATGACTTCATAGGGGGAATGCTTGATGGTCTTCTTAAAGCTGTTTGCCTGTACCAATCCTCAGTTGAGTTTATGATTTTAGATGCATGGTATATGTGTGAAAAGTGTGATATTACCAATTGATGTTATCCTCAGTTGTTGGCTAGAAAAGGATGTGATAGAGAAACAATGGCAGGGAGAGCGATGAGTGTAAAGGGTCTGTCTTCCTGTTTTAGTGTAAATGTGGACTCATTGTGTCTTAGCAACCAATGAAAGACACCAATAACAGTTTGTTCCTTTCATTCATCTCAGTGAAATGATAAACACTTCCCCTGAAATCCTTCAAAGGGAATTAATATCCTGGGGTATGAATACGTTTGCTAATTCTCCCTTTGTATAACCGCTTTAGATTTATTTTTTTAATGAGGAAATCAGGACTCAACTCTCTTCACCTTTGTAATGCAGAACCATGCTAGTTGGTGCAGTATACCATAATATGCTAAATTGCCTGAAGTAGCAGGAACAATATTGAAATTGGTGTATATGTGTTTTCACTTGAGTTATTTTCATAGCCAACCTAGTTGTCTAGTAACGTAGACCACATACAAGCATGTGAATACCACAGAGTCTTCCTTGACTTGGACTATTGGAGTATTTATTACTGGACCTTGGGGACAATGTCCCTGTCCACAGAGTCTTCCTTGGCTTGGACAATTGGAGTATTTATTACTGTACCTTGGGGACAATGTCCCTGTGCACTTGTGCAGCCTTGTTTTTTCTGCTCTTTCATCTTTGAATTTGCCTTTGTGGGATATACAACTCTTCCTGCTGCTCTGTCCTTTTGCTTGTCAGTTTGTTTAGGTAGCTGTGTGTGTGTGTGTGTGTGTGTGTGTGTGTGTGTGTGTGTGTGTGTGTGTGTGTGTGTGTGTGTGTGTGTGTGTGTGTGTGTGTGTGTGTGTATATATATATATATATACCGGTATAGAAAAAGTGTCTGTCCCCGCCTCCAATAGTCTTTGTAGTCTTGGGTGGTAAAGGTCAACAGCTGGAGTAAAACTTTGAGTGTTTACTCTCGGCCTATCCACTGTGTGCTGGAACTGTTCCCTACATGCATTACATTTTATTTCATTCTTTTCTCATTTCTCTTGCACATTGTCTGACTTGATTCCCTTTTTTTCTGGGCCTGGCTCTTTCCTTTTCCTTATTTCCACTGATTCTTTAATAACAGTTTTTTATTGCATCTTTCAGCTGAAGAGACAGATATTTCCCTCAGGAGTTACTGGAATCCATAAAACAGAACCTAAAGCTAGGGTCGGTAATGTTAAGAAACGGTACACTAGATTTAAGGAATTATACAACTGAAAAACTCAGCCCAGTGTTGCCAACTCGTTTCCAATTAAAAGGTCCAAAAAGTCCCTTAATCTAGTGAGAAAGTCACCAAGTCGGCAAAACTGACAGTCTGTCCCTTCAAGCCACCCTCCAACGACACTCCCCCAACATTATCATAATAAACAACCAATATGGCTGCTGTTAGTACTCACAGCTAGCAGCTTGTGGAAGATTCCGGTGACGCGCAATGAGTGTACGGGCAGAGTGCACGTAGGCAGGGAGGCAGGTAGAGACACGTAGCCCGTCCACTCATTTTATTCGGGCTGAATGAAATGATTGACAGATTGATATCTCTGAAGTTTAACTGACTTGGTGTTATACTGTGATGGTTAAGTGTTCCCTCCACTTTTTTTGAGCAGTGTATATACACATACATGCAGCACATATACATCTAAACAGTACATACACACCCAAGTGCACATTATATACAAATGCAAACACCTCAGGCCATCCTTGATAAATGAGACAGAAAAGGTTGCAGTGCTGAGAGAAACATTTTCGTTTCTGAGTATTTTGTTTCAAGCTAAACGGATGTTGTGGTTAACATGGTAACGTGAACCACAGGGGCATCATGCCACATTGCACAATCTTATATACCATCATAGTGTAAACATTAGACTCAGTATTCTCAATAGAAAACATGATGGTGTAACAGCAAATAAACCAAAACATATCAATATAGATATGTCTGTGGTTGTCACACATTCTATACAGGTTAAGGTTCCCTCAACTTTCAGGTGGTAAACACAACCGACTCTGTGTGTTGTGCAGCCCGTCTTCTTTGTTTCTCTTGTTTGGTGTCTGTTCTTTGCTTTGACAACAGAGGCTTGTTGGTACTGTCCACTGCATGTGAAGCTGAGGATGAGGAAGGAGGGGAAGGTCAGGTTTGATCTTGCTCTCAGCAGCTCTGCGTGGCTCTGTGCTGCAGGGAGGGAGGAGGAATGGTAGGTGAAAGGGCACCGGCTGCTGCCAACACTGCTGCCGTGTGTGCTACCCGCTGTGCACACAGAGAGAACCGTTATTGGCTTACCGCAGTGCTTTCCATGTAATCAAGTTGGCATTTGAAGGACTGAAACCCACTTTTAAAATCAATGCAGATGGTTTGGACCAGCAGAAATTTGACTAATATGTCTTATAAGTTGCTTAAGGAAACATGGCTTAACTGATTACCCAGATGATCGTTCATAATTGGCTGATAATCATGACCGAGCTCAGCCGACCAAAGAAACCAAATGTAACTCTGGCCAGCTTTGGCAGCCCTCCACAGTTTTCTGTTTGTGTGCACCAACCGAGTCAGGAAGATGAAGGCAAAAGGTTGCAAGGATTTCAAGGCTCATACAGTTTGTTTGTTCTGTATTGGGTTTAAACTTTTTAGCATGCAATTGTCAGTATTGTCAGTTTACAGCAAGAATATACCTAATGCTCCCGTGAATGGTAAAAGCATTTTCTGCATCACATACTGCTCCTCAAGTAGCTGTATTTCTTTTCTTTTTAAAATATTGATTCATTTATATTCCATGTTTGCATAGTCAAGTGACAAGCAGACCAAAATATATAGCACGCCTCTAAACTGAAGACTTTAACCTAGTGCACAGACACAGATGAAGTTGCTGATAATCTTACTTCCTTTTATGTGTTGGAGGTCGACCGCTAATATAATGAGTGATCTGCCTGTAAAACAACCAAACAGAACAGAAACAACACATTTCTTCTCTTGTCTGATGTGTTTGTCACAGATATGCAATAATCCAAACACAAAAGTCCTTAATGTCCTCAAACAGCCTTGAAGGAAAAGAGGATGATGAAAGAAGCTTGAATATATTGAGCAATACAGACACTACTATAGTGTGTCTAACTTCCTTCACACATGGGGACTCTGCAGAGACTTAGCAGAGCTGCCGTCCTCCAGCAGGTCATAGTATGTACCGTATATCACTGTGGTCAGTGGTGATCAGGCCTGAAGGTCGTGATGCTCCTGGGTGATGCAGGAGTTTACCTCTGATTGGTTTGCAGTGTAACTCTAAGCTGCTTATAGAGGCGTTGCTTGGTTATCATCTGTTTGCTTTAAAATGATGTAACAGTCTGTCCTTTCCTTATTTCATTGTGATTAATCTGAATGTATTTACCTTTAAACACCTGGAGGCAGATACACCAGCTGTTTGTAAATTCAAACTGTTTAATTACCACGTGAATGTTTATTAAATGTAGAAGTACACGTCACCAAATTAATATGGGTTGCACCACATAAAGTACTGTAGTTCCTACGTAGATATTGTTCCTAAATATTTACACATATTAACAGCCAGGTGTAACTGCTGCACAGCTAACTGAACCAACGTTAGCTTGCTAATATATGACCAGTTTAGACTGAGATATGGGCGATACGTCGGGCCATTTGATCAAAATTATGTAAATTGGGAAGTCTTTAAAATATATTTCACACTAATAATAACATGATATACCGCCAACTAAAACATGTTCTATGAATAGCTTTATCATTACTAGCTAGAGCTGAAATGAAATTAGTTGATCAACAGAAAATTAATCTGCAAT
Source organism: Sebastiscus tertius (assembly GCA_916701665.1). Lineage (NCBI taxonomy): Eukaryota > Metazoa > Chordata > Actinopteri > Perciformes > Sebastidae > Sebastiscus > Sebastiscus tertius. The sequence goes on along the minus strand of CAKAOH010022768.1, from coordinate 4,736 downwards.
TATATTGATAATTGATTCATTATTTAAGTATTTTTTTAAGCCTAAATTCACAGGTTACAGCTTCTTAGATGGGAATATTTGATGGTTTTCTGCGTCTTCTATGATATTACACCACATTTATTTCTGTTGTGGACTCGGGAGTCAGACAAAACAAGACATTTATACATTTATTAAATAATCGTTAGTTGCAGCCCGATTATTAGCATAATAATGCAGATTTTTCCCTTTTTTCAGCTATAATCAGATTTTCCCCACTAATTCTAAAGTGCATGCACACTACTGACTCATTTATGCATATATAAAATAGATAGTGGGGGGGTGACTGTTTTTATTGAGCCCGAACTTTACAAGCTACAGTGTTCAAGAATTTGATTTTGAGTTTATTAAGGATCCCTATTAGTTGGTGCCATAGCAACCAGCTAATCTTTCTGAGGTCACACACATTAAAATACCATATAAAATACAAATAGAAGAATAAAAACCTTAGAAATAACTTGTTACAGATAAAACACCTGAGATAGCATACCAAGCAAAAAAAACATACAAATGAATTACAGTCAAAGAATGGCTCAATTGGGGTTAGATAATTAATTCATTGTAATGAAAATACATTTTTAACAAACTATGTTGCATACATTCCTCTATTCAAAATAGCTACTACTGAGGAAATGACTCGTTTGAAAAGTTGACTTCTGTGTTGACTTCTGTCCATCTGTGTGGAACAGTATAATATATATATATATACAGTATAATATATATACATATATATTATACTGTTCCACACAGATGGAAAGTTTTCATTCAGTCTTCTTTCTTATTGCCACAGCATGAGGTTATATAATGTGACTACATAGAGTACATCTAAACTATCCCTTCTACATGAAATGTGACCATGTACTTTATGTGCCACGTCAATATAAATAGAGTGGATGTCTGTGTTTAGACACAGCTGAGAGGTAACACGCGTTCCACCATCCTGTCTCAGTATCACGGCTAACCGTTCAGACAGAGGAGATATATGTACAGTTATAGAACATATAGTTTGTTTCAGACAAACAATGAACAACACTGTTACAGAGCTCTGGCATGTCGGGGTCATGAGATCCTGATTTTACAGTATCTATTTGTGTGACTAAGGCGGAGCGGCAAACTTAGCTTGAGTAATTGTTTTTAGAAGCGATGACTGAAGATCAACTATGTTGCATAACATTATGTGTTTCTATAGTTAAGACGATGATAATGATTTCATCAGAAGCATTTAGAAAAACATTACCTTCATGTGTTTGTTCTGAGTCTGTATCGTGTCACTTTTGCTCTACATTACTGCCGTCATCGAGAGGTCAAGCCACCCCACAAGGACCTTTCAAGGACTCTGTTGTCCTTAATTGTACTGGGATCATGAATCATCCCACAGAGGAGCAGAGAGTGTTTCCTGAGCCATGTATATCTTTGTATTCTCAGGGAGGGCCTCTTCCTCACCACCGGGTATTGTTATGTGGTCTGAGCTTCTTGCAAGGTCATTATCTTCTGAGGATTCAATAGGCTGATCCAACCCCTGTGATGTATTTTCAACCGTCCATATTCCTTGATGTCTAGTTACTTTTCTCACTATCATTGTATCTATCTATCAATCTATCTATCAATCAATCTATCTATCTATCTATCTATCTATCTATCTATCTATCTATCTATCTATCTATCTATCTATCTATCTATCTATCTATCAATCTATCAATCTATCAATCAATCAATCAATCACTTTATTCATCACTTTCCATCCACCACTATTGGTTTTGTGTTATCAGTCCTACTTGTATTAGCTATTACAGCTGCTAGGCTAATATTGTGGCTGCTTCTCTCTCTCTCTTTCTCTTTCCCTCTATCTCTCTTTATCTATCTATCTATCCCCCCAGCCGGTCTCGGCAGATGGCCGCCCGCCCTGCGCCCGGTTCTGCTCCAGGTTTCTTCCCAGTAATAGGGGAGTTTTTCCTGGCCACAGTGAGCTTGGTGGATACTGTTGGGTCTCTAAACTATGGTGTACAGTCATAGACCTGCTCTATATATAAAGCGTCTTGAGATAACTTCTGTTGTGATTTGACGCTATACAAAAATAAATTGAATTGAATTGAATTGAATCCCCAGTGTGGCTTATATTGGTTATGCAGCAGTGGGATGCACACATTTAGCACACATACAATTCAGGGCACATAAATACAACACTAAGACCAAAAAACAATACATACGAGGGCTGTCGAAGTTAACGCGATAATAACTAGCTTTAACGGCACTAATTTCTTTACCAGATTAACGCAACTTGTGCGTTTTAGGTTTTAGCGGGCTCAGTTTTATAGCTAGAGTAAAGATACTGGTATCATATGAAGCTAAAAAACCTAAGGAATCCATTGGTACCAAGATTCTGTTGGCTTTTCTTGTGCACCATAATAGTCTGTCATTTGGGATACTGGCCTATTGCTTAGACTGTCCTGTTACTCAGTAAAAAGCCACAACAACCATGGGTGTGGTGACCTTACAAGTCCTGGATTGAGAAAGTGATTCATAAACTACATTTTAAGCTGAACATTATCTGGAGAACACCTTGGGAATCCCCCCTCGTAGAGATGATTTGAGTAGTTGAGTCCTCCCCTCAGGGTAGCCTGCAGCTTTATTTATCATAGTTCTGTACATCATGTCTCCTTCACAAAAAGCTCTTGTGAATTCTGGTTGTTTTTTTATGTGCGTGGTTAAGTTGTGGCTCGTTTCGAGGTTATGTAACCACTGTTCCTATGGTGGTAAGTTTACATACATACAAGACTATATTTAGTATGAGAAGGAAAAATGCCACAACACACAAAATTGGTCCGGACATACTGTACTTGGGCAAATATCTCACAATACAATTTTGCATTTTCCATGACATAAGCTTTAGTAATGATTAGATCTTCAAGCCCTGAAACAAATGGAAATGTTTTCCAGCCGGACTACGACAACTGAGAATATTGTATTTCCTCACCTGAGAGGAGAAAATAGTGGCGGAGTGCTACACCTATGTATTTATTTATGTATCATATAATATAATAATATATAAGTATCAAGTCAAAGCATTTATTTCCATGTTTCCCTGAACAATGAACTTCTTCCTTTGCCTTCTGCTCTGGGAACCGTTTACAAGGAAACACAAAGTATAAGAAATAAATACCAGAAAATAGATCCAGAAAGAAACGACACTATGTACAATATACAATAAAAATAGATCCAGAAGAATGCCATATACAATAAAAATAGATCCAGAAGAATGCTATATACATTAAAAATAGATCCAGAAGAATGCTATATACATTAAAAATAGATTCAGAAGAATGCTATGTACAGTAAAAATAGATCCAGAAGAATGCTATATACATTAAAAATAGATTCAGAAGAATGCTATGTACAGTAAAAATAGATTCAGAAGAATGCTATATACAATAATAGAAAAAGAGAACAAGTATAAAGTAAAAATGTTTTGAAGCCATTTGAGATCAGTTTGTATATCCAGAAAAGAGAGCTATATAAGTACTGTAATGACATGGTGTCTGAGAAGAAGAACAGATACCTGCATTACATTACACTTTGCATTCCCACATACACAACGTATTGTGTTTAATTTTATAACTACAGTGTGTAGAAACAGTTAATGTATGCAACACACTGATAAGGAATGAAATCTAGGCCGTCTTTGAACAGAAACAAAGAAGAATGTGGACGTCATCATTATACGGTTATAACAACAACTTCTAGTAACATTAGTTGTATTTGTTTCTATGTTTTCCTCTAGTTGGACAACATCCTCTCTCCAACCACCTACCTCAGGAAGTCCAGCAATCCGGAGCTGACTCATGGATTAAGTCCTGCTCTCAAGTTAATGCGACATCTCAGCGAGGATGGGAAACACGTTCGCAGACGGAGCCTCGGGGGCGGTCTCACAGGTAATTATTTCATCTATGGTCTTCTCATTTTAGCTTCTCACAAGTATTTGGGCTATTTTAGACCACCAGATTGATCCTTTTATAAGTAACCAATGCCACACCCCTGTATTTGTATGTTATACTGTGGGGTTTGGTATACTATAATAGCTGTCTGTTTCATTGATCCATGAATCCATAAATCATACTCCACAAATGTGGCACACCCATGGTAAATGTATGAAATAAGAGCTTCAATATATGTGGTCTGGGGTGGAGGTCGCAGGCGGTGAATGGAACAAGAGCTTTGAGTGGTGTTTTATTTAATTATTCTTGGCTGGATCACAAACGCAAGAGTCTGTCACTGAGTGAGTGAGTCACTGAGTGATGAAGTTACAGGATTGGTCTGCTGACTGTTGGAGTTTCCTCATTGGTTGTTGCTCTTTCAAAATGAAAGGTGGAGAACAGTTCTGTGTTTAGGTTTTCTGGGGAGCGTGTCAGTGGTTCAATGTATCATTACATAGTGTTGTTATTGTGCATGTGCTATTGTTTATGTTCATTTAAGTTACGTTATGTTGTGCTTCGTATCGTGTTACCGTTCATTCACGCCAAGTGTGAAGCAAATTTTCGCCTCGCTTTCCTCCAGAAGTAACCACTGTTGCTGCTTCAAACATGTTAGTGAAGTCCCAGATATGTCAGAAAAACAAATGCCGTTGTGTCTGGGTTCAGAACGTCACCTGGCTGCAAACTGTATTCACATACTGTATCTGTATCTAGCAAGACACACGTCGCTAC
>CAKAOH010022767.1:0-50865 GCA_916701665.1 Sebastiscus tertius | reverse complement strand
TTTAAGATATGAAATACATATCTTAAAAGGCTGTTTTTTGGTGATAAAAAAAGCGATATCGATAATTCCCTCAGTAAAAACATTTGACTCTAATATGACAATAAAATGAAACTAGAATTTTGAATCTGGCTTTATCCAATGTTCACATTTCTGTTCTGGAAATGTATGTAAATTAGCACATTTTCAATAAAGCAACACCTCATTTGCATATTTAAACATAACATTTCAGAAAACTTGTAATACAAATATATATATATATATATATATATGTATATATATATATATATATATATATATAAAATCAACTGGGGAAGTTTCATGGTGATATCTACTAGTTAAAATCTTTACCCTATTCACCTGGAGACAATGGAGACGATGCAGAGTGGCTGTCAGCTGTAGGCAGAGGGAGACAGGGTGAGCCCAGGGTTCAGCATTTATAGCTCAAGGGCTCGAGTGAGAATAATCAGCTGACAACCTTCCCATGTCAGGTAACTGACGGCTGAGGTTGGCCGTGACAGCCTCCGTGACAGTGGGAGGGGCGTCACATCCACCCATCTTAAGAACAATCTTCCACCTCGACATCTGAAACACAAAACAATGTAAAAATACCCAAAAAACGTCAATACAGCAATAAAAAAGGTCTTACATTTACTCAATTTAAACATTCAGCCTTACAACAAATGGTCACCCCCTCCATCTTACTAGACCCGATCCCCCACCCACATCCTGGGATCCATGGAGGCAGTTTAAGGATGAGAATCAGCTAGAAAAACAGAGGAGTGAATTGGCAATTATGACAGAACTAGTGGATACTTACATGGCATTTTCTTAATGAACATCCATAGAATAGGAAACAGTACCCACCTTTAAAATGCAGGTGGTTTTGCAGAAACACAGAAAAGTGAGGAATATGTAGCAGTGAGGAGTATGATCAGCAGAAAAGGAAGTTCAAAGTACACATCAAAATCTCAAAATGAGCTCATCAAGTGCCAGACAACACATGGCCTTCAGCGAGATAACGCAAACTGACAACGCTGTCTTCACAAACAAGAATAGAAAAAAAACCAGAATTAATAGACAATAGGAGGAAAAAGGAGAAACTCTCGTGACATTGAACCACAGAAATTGGACGGACTTGACCTTCCAGGAGGTGGCGAACAGAAAAGTAGCGCAAAGAATAAACATAATGGCCATTCCTGTAGCTACATACTTCTGAGACATTATAGCTGGCCCTAACAAAAACAAACTAAAACTACTGTAAAAGTTAAACTACCGAATTAACACCAGGCAGCGGCAAAGTGTGGCTCACTGCAATAATTATATTTTTCTGCTGCCGGAGGCGTGTTCATGTGTTTCAGGCGGGAAGAAATTCTTTGTTACATACTGTAGGTCAACATGTCACAAGAGTCAGAGGAGTTTACTGATTGGCTGCAGGTACTCTCTGGCTGCTAAAAGTCAAACCATTACCAAATTTTGTTTGGCCGCAGAATCAAATAGCTTGGGAGCAACTGCCGCAGCTTTTCATAGACATTGAATGGCAGCTTGCCGCAGGCCGCACTTTGCCACTGCTCTTCGCCATAAACCTTTCTGAAAAACTGAAATTAAACTAAAACTAGCAAACACACTCAAAACTAACTAAACCTAAACAAAAATTAAATAATAAAATCAAAACTAAAATAAAAAATAATTGAAAATTCAAAACTGTTATAACCTTGCTATGGAACTGTGACATCACATCCTTTTTTCAGAGCAGAGTGCGAAGTGACAATTTCATTGTAGGTCTGGTGACATCACAAAATCCCCAGCATGGCTCCACCCACCTTCAACCTCTGCATAGGATTAGTAAACCACAACAACTGAAAACACCTGAGTGGGTATGCAGTGCCTTTAAAAATGTGATGCATTCATCAACAAATAAAAATAGGAATTCACAGAGCCGGCACTTCATTCACTTTTGGTGATGCAGCAGAGAAATTACTGATTAGTGTTATTTCATTATAATTAGAAAAATAATTACAAACACTGACTTTACTACCCGACATTATAGGAATGTGAGTTCCATGTTAAGGGTTTTCTGAGCCAGACAGACACCTTCATTGAGAATATTCATTATAAAGGATTAAAGAGATAAAGAGAGCTGAACTTCCTGTCTGTTCCATTACATGAATGAGAATTGATTTAGCAAAACTCTACCCTACTAACTTAGTTCTTTGCTTCAGTATGCCACAGACGCCTCCGTGCAGAAGACACCACAAACTCCAGAAAATACTTAATTACTAACTTTAAGAATTCCGTTGTGTGACAATAAGTGTGCTAAAAAGCCAGTAGTGTATCGTGAGAAGTCCCCTCCATTGAAGAACAGGCAGTAATGTCTTTGTGTTCTCACAGATGCTGGAGGAGCTGATGGGTGGTGCATCAGTCAGTGGCGTGTATCCTGCAGTTTGTTTGGCTGCTGCTGCTCGAGGTAGCGCTGAGCAGTGACAAAGGGACGTCTGACAGCATCCATCACAAGACTCCCGAGTCTTTCACGCCCTGAGCAAACATCTGACAGTGGGGATAGCTTCATTTCATGCCATTTCTTATCAATATCTCATAACCTTTCACTGCCTGTGGCTTTTAACAGATAAATGGAAGGCATAAATGATAAATCTCCTGCACCAAGTTAGAAATTATCCATCTTACACTGAAAACTAGATCAGTTGAGTCAAGATGTCCCTTTGAATTTATTGGATGACAAACTCTAGGTACATGGTGTACGACGTGCCGCAGAATTGAGGACTTTCATTACCAAGGACGCTGATAAGTGACACGCATTAAATGAGGTGTGAGTGCATCCAGTGGCACGCGCTTGTGTGTGAACATCACTGTTTTGAGCAGAATAATGCCGCACAATGTCACAAGTACTTGCATTTTAAAAATATCCCAGTCAGTTAAATTTGAATTTTTAGTGTCCACAAAAAAGGGGGATGGATTCCCACAGACATAAAAAGACACTACTTTGAAGTACAAAGGTTATAAAGCCTTCATCATAGCTAGATGATTAAAAACAAGGTGGACGCATATCATTTAGCCACAATAATAAAGCCCTTTTAACTTTTGTACAATAATGAAGCAACGTACCTTTTTTTTTTTTTTTTTTAAAGAGGAACCCTTTCCCTTTCTTTTGGACAGTGTTTCAGTACATCAGGAGCACATGCTATGCAATTCATGTAATTCCAAAACTGTTTAGGGACACCAGTACGCAGAAATATTCAAACACCATTTTAGAATAGTCAACACATTTAGACTGCATTCAAACACTGCATGGCTTTTGCCCAAAACTGCATGTGATTAGCATAAAGTGTATGCATGTCTGTACAAAAGGAGACTTATGGGTACCCATAGAACCCATTTTCATGTACATATCTTGAGGTCAGAGGTCATGGGACCCCTTTAAAAAGGACCATGCCCTTTTTTCCTTGCCAAAATCTAGCCCTAAATTTGGAGCATTATTGAGCCTCCTTGCTGAAAAGGTAGCATGACATGTTTTTTACCATTGCGTTATATCACGGCCAAGTTCCACACTTGGTTTTACAACTTCATTTTCAATACCAGAAGTTCAAGAGAATTTTTGTACATGACAAGATAGATGATTGCCCATCGGGATATTTGTTCTTTGCAGTCAAATTTAAGGAGCATTAAGCGGTCACTGCATCACCAGACCCAGATTTCCCATTAGAAATCCATGTGAATATGGAATACTATGGAGTACGTACACAACTTTACACAGAAATATCAGTTCTGCCTCAGAAGACTGTGGCTACAAAATTGTGCCACCCTTATCTTATAATTAGAGTTGAAACATTTAATCGATTAATTGACAATTAAATCGGCAACTATTTTGACAGTCGATTATTTGGTTTGAATACTTTAAAAGAAAAGAAAAAAAAGATTCCAACTTCTTAAATGTGAATATTTTCTGGTTTCTTTACTCCTCTATGACAGTAAACTGAATATCTTTGAGTTGTGGACAAAACAAGACATTTGAGGACGTCATCTTGGGCTTTGGGAAACACTGATCAACATTTTTCACCATTTTATAAACCAAACAATTAATCGATTAATTAAGAAAATAATTAACAGATTAATTGACAATGAAAATAATAGTTGCAGCCCTACTATTACACTTAGTCTTAAGTTTGTTTGACACTTTACTAAAAATATTATACATTGTATTTTGATCCAGAGTTGGATCATTTTCCTGGCTGTAACTTTAAACATGACTGTAACTACAAAATTATGATTAGATTGTGACTACATTTTCTTGAACACACCTGGTTGTACATATTACCAAACTAGCAGGTAATCCAGTTACTGACACATGACGAACAGTAAACAAACACAGCTGTGATGTTGTCTTTACAGTTTTTATTCACCTTTTATTACAAACGGCACATTCAGAGGAAACAGGAGAACCTGCAAGACAATAAAGGCTGAAGGTCAGTGGATGCAGCTTAAAAAGAAAAGAAAAGAAAAGGTGCAGATATATTCTGTATGTTTCTGTTGTTGTACCTGATTATGCTTTCTTCTTCTCCTTCTCCTCCTTCTCCTTCTCCTCTGCGGCCTCCTCGTCTCCACCCTTGGTGTTACGTGTGTAAATCAGCTGTGCTCTGTGTTTGGACACCAGTTTGATCATGCCTGGAAGACAAAACAGCACCACGTTCTCCATCAGCATATTCTCATTTTTATCCACACGTTAACCATTTCATATGTTCACTTATATTAGTTACCAGTGAATGTGTGCATCAGATCTTTTCAAATGTCAAAGGGTCTAAATGACTCAGTTTCACATCTTCAGAGCCATTTTATTATAAAAGAGGTAAAGTGTAAACAAGCATTATATGCGTTCAGCTACGCAGTTGATGTAGCCATCTCAAATATCAGTATGACCACAGCCTTTAGAGGAGACTGAAAAATGAACTCCTGCTGCTTAAAAACAAATTAATTTCAGCACCATACAGAGAATGTTTCAAATGTCATTACTACCTGCAAATGATGCTGCCCCGTGCGTGGGACAAGTGATACGGATCCATTTATCAGAACAAAGCTGCACAGTCGATGAAAACTTGTTTATGCTTCACATAAATTAATGCAGTTTTCAACTCTTTATGGTAATACCGCTTTGAAGCTGCGTGGATTTGAGTTCCTATGAGACACCGTCACTGAAATGTGACAGGTACTCGATTCATTCCAAGTTCCTACTTCAATGCTTTATTTTATAAATTTAAAACAGACAGCAAACCTTTTTTTCACAGGTGGCAGATTTCATATAGAAAGAAACCAAGTTCCCCATTAGACATCTAAACTGTTTGCTTGACATCATCTGGGATGCAAGACTGTACTACGTTATTAAAATGTTTTGAAATCACATCGACTGTTGTACCTCTTGCTCTCATCTAGCAACTTGTACTTTGAATATTTTGAAGGGGAGTCTAAAACGATTTCAAAAGAAATGACAAAAACAATGTTGCGGCTATGATTAGTGATGTTAGCAGTGCTCACGCTGCATATCCATGCAAATCACTGTCATTTGGGAACAACTGATGGAACTGCCACAAAAACACGTTGGCATGGATACGTAACGCGAGCATTTATAACTGTTAAAGACCGTCAACGAGCAGTGCTGATGACTGTCGGGCAGATTGATGGGATGAGCTTAACGTTGCATCACAATATTGTAGATGACAAAACATGTTATTGTTGCTGTTTGAACCATCTCCACCTCTAATTCAAAAGATGTATTCTGGCAGATGAGATTATTCAAGAGTCGAAGGAAACATTCAGCTAAGCTCTAACTTTCAACTTCTATTTGACTTTTGCCTGGATCCACTTTTCCGAGTTGTTAAAAACATGCATAGTAAACATCTGCTCCTTTGGATAAATTTAAACTTTTCACCAAAATAACCTTGCTGGACCATCAATCAGGCAAATTCTGTCAGGACTCTCCAGACACAACCTGATGCTGAATTCACACTACTGGCGACAAAAGCAACAAAACGACCAGCGTGGCCAGCTACATTGTCTGTGAGTCGCCGTGTCATTAAATAGCACCGGAAACTAGTTAATGGCATTTTTTTGATTGAACGGAACAAGGTGAAACAAAAACATATGATTGGTTGAAGCTTCACTGTGTCATTGAACGCTGAAAAAAGTTGAGACCAGCTCAACTTTATTAGTAGTGTGTAACGCCCGTCACACAGCAAAGTGTCGGGCATCAGTTTGTAGCTTTATGTCACTGGCAGCCTTCGAAAATGATTTGTAACCTGTTGCTTGTAGTGTGAACACAGATTGAGCCTTAAGCAGCAACAGTGCTTAAATATTGCCATTAAATTACTTAAAAACACATGTACATTTTTTTTTACCTCGCGTTAAATTTACATTACTCAACAGATAAGGATCTTTTAGTTTTTTTTTAATCTAAATAACTATGTTAATCCAAATTTTACCTAAACGGCGTATAAACAACCAGAAATTGTGTGTAGTAGGATGAAAACCACACCTCAACCACTCTGCCTTAAGGCAAGCCCTACTAATACAGCCTATCAAGACTAATTTGTTAAATCCAAACTCAAATATATTTGATTTGGATGCAGGTATTGTGGGGCTATGGGGCAGAAAAATTCACCTTTGGCAAGCAGCTCCTGGAGGGCATTCCTGGCCAGGGAGCCACGGATCTTCAGCCTCTCAGACACAACGGCGGGGGTGATGAGCTTGTAGTTGGGGACTTCTTTGTACAACTTTTCGTAGGTTGCCTTGTCGAAGAGTACCAAGTTGTTGAGCTTGTCCCTCACTTTTCCCTTGGACCACTTCTGCTCAGAGTCACACAGAAATATGCTATGATTAGAAAAGCTTTTATAACGACCTTATCAAAGAAATATTCAGCAACGACATCACACCTGAAGGGCAAATTCTGGATGAATATTAACCACGATTTGCATACCTTCTTCTTGGCTTTGCCTCCGGACTTGTTAACTGGGTCCTTGTCCTTTTTGGACTTCCCAGCGTCCTTCTTCTTATCCTGCTTGGGAGGCTGAAAAACAGAGGACAACAAGTTAGATAATTGGATAGATAGATAGTAACTTTATTGATCACAAGGGAAATTCAAGTTTCCAGCATCACAGTTCCATAGTGCAAAACATGTTAGTAAAAAAGTTAGTAGCGCAAAGTAGAAAAAAATATATCAGATATAAAAATACAAGGAGATGACGAAAACTGTTAAAACTAAATATATTGCAGGTTAACAGCTGTGATACACGACTATTAATAAAGTGAATATAGTGCAGAAGAGACTGTTATAAGTAGTATAGTGCAGGGTAACAACTGTGATATAGGACTATTAAAGTGAATATAGTGTAGAAGACTGTTACAAGTGAATATAGTGCAGAAGAGACTGTTATGAGGATAGTGAAGGGTGACAATAGATACAGGACTATTAAAAAGTGAATATAGTGCATTATTATCTGTCCTGCATCGTCTCACACTCAAACTGGGGCTACATGTGGGACATGTCTGCTTCAACATTCATGTATTTAAGTATACAGATGCTTTTGCATTAAGATAATAAAGCCTGGTTGATGACAGAGCCAGCAGCTTGATGTTAACTCTGCTAGCCGGCATGGGATGGCCTTGTCTTGTCTGCGTCCTCTAAGCGTTTCAATCCTCGCTATTAGCATTGATTATTCTCATTTTAACAATAAGCAGACATTGTAATAGCTTTACAGTGCTGGAGATTTATGTATACATTCACATAGTTCATTAATTAACGCATAATATCAGTGACAACTGATAAGCTCGCCTCATTCTCTGTAACCAGTGGTAACATGAGGGCATGGTGGAGTTAGCTAGCTAGCTGCCGCTAAATGAGTAAAATCTGACATCTTAATGCTTCATCCGCACACTCTTTTCACATTAGTAAGAAAGCACAATGCTTTAGGTGGATAATCCGAACATTTAGAGCTGGATATACATTACAGAAAGGTGTTATTTCTATCATTTGCTTCGTCCTAGCGTGTAATAACTGAGCTCACCATGTTTCCTCGTCAAGATGTCGGAGCGAAAGGAAGTTCACTCCGTGCAAGAGCCCCTTAGACAACCCGTAGATACGGAAATGGGAATAGGGCATTATGGGAAATTGAGTTCTTCCGTGTTTTTACAGTTTTTTATTGTTATATGCCCACCCAAATTACTGCACAAAAGTTATAACGGTATGTTTGAGATGATTACGAAGATAAAAAAAAACAAAAACAAATTATGAGCTAATTCATATATTTTTTGCTGTATTTTGACACAAACCGGACAAAGTAAGACGATCTGCAGGACAGATAATAATCCACACCGTGCACTTTCATAGACTAAGCCACTGGAGTTAATTTCCCACGGGGTCAATAAAGTTACTATCTATCTATCTATCTATCTATCTAGTCTTATTATTTATTTATTTATTTATGCATTTCTTTTTTTTGTTCCTTGAATTATTTTCTACCCCCTTTTATTTTTGTTATTATATTATTTGTTATAATTTAAGCTATCTTTCCTATCCTATATATGATGATGACCCCTAGAGCTACTATGGAAGAGTGCAATCTTATTATTATTTATTTATGCATTTCTTTTTTGTTCCTTGAATTATTTTCTACCCCCTCTTTTATTTTCGTTATTAGATTATTTTCTATAATTTAAGTTATCTTTCCTATCCAATTGTGCCTTAGAAGTATTGAGTTTAGATTACAGTGCCTTAATGTTTGTAAATTAATTTTCTTCAATAAAAAAAATCGGACACTTCCGGTCACGTGACGTCACGTGTGTTGTCAGCTGAGCTGGGCAGTGACGTGACGTCGTAAAGATGGTGATCTTCAGTGTGTATGTGGTGAACAAGGCTGGAGGTTTAATCTACCAATACGACAACTATGTGCCGAGAGCCGAGGCCGAGAAGACGTTCAGCTATCCTCTAGACTTAGTGCTGAAGCATCACGATGAAAAGGTCGTCGTGTCGTTTGGACAGCGAGACGGAATCAGAGGTAAACATCTCAGCTAGCTCAGACTAGCTAACACAGCTAGCTGGGGATGTCTTACATTACATTACGTTACATTAGGGACCATTTTACTGCATTTTTGTTTATTTGTTTATTTGTTTTGCACAATTTAAGACTATACAACATAACAACAAATAAATAAATGAATAATATAAAGTGCAGGAAGAGGCAAAAACCCACTGGGCTTATCTGAAGCCTCCACCTAGAGACAAGATTAATATAAAGAAATAATATGACTGCATAATAGTGATAAAAAACAATTAGGACAAGATATATGTAAAAACAACAATAACAATACAGTAAATATATCAAAAAAGACAAGTGTGTGTGTGTGTGTGTGTTGCGTGTAAGTGTATGGTTAGTGTTTATGAGGAGGATATTGTTTTAAATATCTATAAAGACTTCTAGGTAATCGTAACCAAACAACATTGTGAGTGGGAAAAAATAAAAAACATGAAACATACATGGACAACATGGAGGAAAAGCAATTACAAAACAGCAATGAAATGATCCTTTAAGTGACTTTTGAAACGTTTGACACATGAACATGAATATTCCCACCAGAAAGTATGTTATAAATAAAAACACATATTTGAGAAATATTGATATCATAAATAGTGAGAATCTGGAGTTTCTTAAATAGAGGAGCAGAGGAGATGAGTGACTCTGATCAAGTTGCGATCCTCACAAAACGTTTTTGGAGAACTAAAATTGACTTCCTCAAGTCTGACTTTAAACTGTATTTTCTGAAACTCTTGTTGTCATCCTCCAGTGGGCCATGCAGTGCTGTCCATCAATGGAGTTGATGTGCTTGGCAAGAACACAGCAGATGGAAAGGACATCCTTGAATATTTAAAGGATGCTTCAAATTATCCAGTGTCTATTCGCTTTGGACGGGCACGCCTGAGCTCCAATGAGAAGCTGATGCTGGCATCCATGTTTCACTCGTGAGTCACACCTACTATGTTTCACAGAGAGAGATCGGTATCGGTGGATCCTTGTCTCAAGCATTAAATATCCTATCTTTGTGTTTTTCCCCAGGTTGTTTGCTATAGGTTCACAGCTGTCTCCTGACGTTGGCAGTTCAGGGATTGAGATGCTAGAAACGGACGTCTTCAAACTCCACTGTTACCAGACTCTCACAGGTCAGTAGTGTTAGTAAGGGATAATGTACAGCAGGCCGGTCATTGTTGTGAAATAAACCCTGACAGGGCGATGCGGCACTCTGACAATGACCCGCCAGCTGTACATTATCTCGCTTATTACACGGCTACTTACTTTAAGACATCAATAATTTGACACAAAACGGTCCTCCAGAGTCCGAGATCAGAACTGCGCATATAGCAACGGTCTGTTATACATAGCAGCGGTCTGCCATAAAGAAATAAGACCGTAGAACGCCGTGATAGACCAATGAGAATACAGTATTCAACAAAGCTGTGTAATAAGTGAGTGTTAACAGTCGGAAACAAATACCTGTGCAGAAAAAAAAGAGACAGTGATATTCAGTCTCATTACAAACCCACCCACTCAGTAACGTCATTATAAAACGACCCCTCAACATGACATGTTTACTTATTGTACGTTTGACAGTCGTTATTTTAAACTAACGTCTTTCTCATTGCTTATTCCACCTCTGTTCTTTCAGGGATAAAGTTCATCGTGCTGGCGGACCCTCGACAATCCGGTATCGATGCGCTACTGAGGAAGATTTATGAGATCTATTCAGATTTTGCCCTCAAGAACCCGTTTTATTCTCTGGAAATGCCAATCAGGTAATAAGAGAGAGTCAGGACGATGTAGCCTTCCAGTCAGTTGTGTTTTTATGTGTCTTAAAATTAGCATTCGGTACTTGTTACATTTCATATTACATATCAAGTGTCCAATGTCTGATTTTCAGGTGTGAACTCTTTGACCAGAATCTGAAGGGGTCACTGGAGATCGCAGAGAAAGCTGGCAACTTTGGAGCTGGATCTTGAACCAGAGAAGACTAGATATAGATAGATTGTGCTATATCATTTCTAATCACAACAGATTCACTGACTTCATATGAAGGTGGTTAAAGGTCAGTTGTTGAGGAAGAAAAAACAAGTGGATTTTTTTTTTGTTTTTTTCAAGTTGGTATCAGACTGTCAGTTAACACTTTGTAAATACGTTGTTTTGTAAATACTTGAAGATTAAATTACATACTGTCTGTAAAAGTTTCGTATATTTGTTTTGGCTGCTTATATATTGAATTAGCTGTGATCTATGAAAGTGACTGAAAAAAACAAACTAACAACAAAGTATAATTTATTCAAGCCATTGAAGACAAGAATTGTTAGTCTTGTAATTCCTTCATGATTCAACTTTACAAAGTATTTTTTAAACACAGATATTGTAAAATATACCAGTTTCTAAAGCAGGTTCCAGTTTTATGATCTTATAATACTTTGGCAAGGAAACCTTTCTCTAGTTGTGTTTTTGCCACATTTCATTATATAACAAAAATAATATGCAGCCATTTAGTCATTTTCTGTTGAGTTATTGATGCAATGCTTACAATACTGTATTTAGAAAAGCACCTTTCAAAACAGTTTTTTCAAGAAAAGGCACTCAACTTCTTAGAGCGGACTTTATGTTCATGTCCTGTAAGACAGAAAATACTGTGGTATAAAAAAAATCAAGTAAGAAAAATATGAAAATACAATGATGGCTCAAAGTATCCAGTTTTTGTGTTGGCACACAAGATTATGGAGCTACTTTTGTGTCTTTATGTCATCAAGTTGGAGAGCATAACTTTCCACAATGTAATCAAAAAATGTTTCAATCGTAGAAAAATAAATTTGTGATTAAAACTGTATTAATGCAAATCAAAGGTTTTGCTTGCTGCTGAATTTCATAGGCGGGACGTCTCTATTTGCCAGTTTTCGATCGGAGTGACACCGTGGCAACATCAATTGTTGGATTCGCAAGCAAAACTTTTTTAATCACAAATTTATTTGACTTTATTTTAACATTTTTTGATAGCAGTGTCGATAGTTTTGCTCTCACACCTATTCTGTTTGATTAGATAATAAAAACACAAAAGTAACTCCATAGAGGATGAGGTTTGATGATGTTTTAGTCGGACTTCTTGGACACGTGACCCATCTTGGTTCGGACGTTGCGCAGCAGGAAAAATCCAACAGCAGTGACACCACAGGTGATCTCTGCTACCCAGAAGGCCATTTCCCAGCCGTGGTGCTTGGCGATGGTGCTGAATGGTAGTCCAGACATAAAGCCACCAACTGAGGAGAACACAAATTCACTCCCAAGGATTAGAGAATATAAAAAGTGTATAAACTAATCCAAGTAAATAGTACCACTAAAACTATTGGGATGGAATTGTATTATTAGTGCAAAGGCATTTAGCAGTTAGTAACAGCTGTATTTCAGGCTCCACATGTGCATGACTGAAAACCAATCAACTTACTGTTGGCCATTAGGGCAACGATGGCATGTGACGTCCCGCAGTAGTTGGACGGGGCGCTCTCATTGGCTATAACTCCAAATAACGCTATTGGTCCATAAGAGGAGAAACCGAAAGCAGCACCCAAGCTGAGTATCCACACCTGAATGAACAAAAGAGAGGTACAGCCATGAGACACACATTAAAGAATCTCTCAGTCATTAGTTTTTGTCAGTGTTGGAACAGATACCTTTGAGCTGTCAGGAGTAACGGTGACTCTGAACAGGTACATGGACACAGACATCCCAGCCATCATGCAGATCAGGATGAAATGGCGAGGATTGCCATATATTCTCACGCCTTGCTGTACAAAATAAGGAAATATATATAATAAGTTGGTTTTACTGGTTTCTATTTTTGCTAAATAACAGTCAGTCATGAAATAGAGACCAAAAGCAACACCAATTTATAGTCATTTTTAGGCCATAAACTTGAAACTTAAACTTTATTACAATCATATAAATAGCCGAGTTAGCTAATTGACGTTCTAACAGATTGCTGCCATAGCAACAAAGCTCTCACCTCATGCTTAGCCAGGGGGCCTTACCCCTTAGGGCAGTATATGTACTCCCAAATTAAAAACAAACAGAGGCTGAGGTGAGATGATTTGCTGTATTGTGGTAAACAATTATAATCAAAGCTGTGTGACAAGAAGTATTTCAAATAATTCAGATGTGTGCTATATGCAAACTCACTTTGGCCACGGCCTTGTCGGAGAGGTAACCTGCTGCGAGACTGCCCAACAGGCCTCCAACCTCCAAAGCACTCATGTATGAGCTACCTATGAAGAAGAATATAGTGATTCACTGGAAGTAATAAAGCTGAACTCTCAGCATGTTTCTCAACAGAAACTGGAGGTGTCTGCTGCACACCCTCTTACATACCCATAAGTGTAGACTGGCCCTTGTCCTGAATGAGAAACAGTTGGCCCCAGTCGGTGCAGGCCGTCTTCACCCCGAACACCACCAGGTAGGACAAAGAGAGCAGCCAGAGGTACGGTGACAGCAGGAACTCGGACAGGGTGCTTTCATCACTGGATGACCCTGAACAGGAAGCAGGCAGAGTATTAGGTGAGGGATGGGAAGGATCTCAGCTTCTAATCAGATTAATGCAGCGTTTCCCAAACTTTTTATCTGGGGACACACTTTTTAAACATGACAAATCATCACGACCCAATCCACAATAGACCTTATCTATAAATCATGAGAAGAGTGTATTTGGTCCTGATCATTTTTACTGCTATTTCCTCATATTATCCTGAACAGGTAAACCAGCTATTTCAAAGAGATATAAGTTTGATAAATCACAACTTTGTTTTATGCATGTGTTACTGAAAACATATACACATGACACAAAATAAATGCATTTAAGTGGAGTTAACAGGCTGAAACAGACAGAATATACACTCATCATAGATATTAGATTCAGTGTTATCAGAAGGCTACAATAATCAGAACAATATAAACATTCAGGCTCCCTCATGTGGCTCAGAGGAGTAGTGCAGATTTAAATGTCAAATAAAAGACCGTGGAAGAAATTCTGCAAATGTATTTGGTGACCCTAATAAAATCTCCTGCATTTGGGAATGACTGGATTAAAGCATAAAACATCTCTTCTTTCTCACTTTGCATGTGCGTGAGCTTGACACAGCTCACACACCAACGGCATGTGAGGGGCACACTGGGTGCAGAGTCCACCGAGTCACCGACCTTGAGTCACAACACAAGAGGCGTGTGCAGTGCGAACACACAGACACACACACGCACACATATGGAGGACGGAATGAGAAAAATAAATGACTCGATAAAAAAAAAAGTCATTAAATGTAGCAAAAATAATATTAAAAAAAATGTTGCCATTAATTAATTGATAAAATGTGACATAAATTGATATTTCGGTTTTAATTCGCTTCTTTATTTATTTATCTTTGTATTAATTACCTTATTTTATTAACAAAAAATAAATGAATGCAAAAAATAAATGCAAAAAATAATAAATACATTTAGAAATAAATGCAAAAATTATAATAAATTTATAAATTCATAAAATACAATGAAAAATAAATAAAGAAGCAAATTAAAACAGTAATAATTTATGTCACATTATCAATTAATTAATGGCTACATTTATTTTCAATATTATTTTTGTTACATTTAATGACATATTTATTTATCTATCGAGTTATTTATTTATCGAGTCATTTCTTTTTTATTATGGCAGGTTCGGGCCTCCATACACACTGGACAACGCACAGCTAGATGTTAACCGAGTATTGTCTAAGTATGTTTAATGTGCCTAATTCAGTCACAGTTAGAGAAAGGTAGGTTGTGATTGTTATCAAACTGAAGAATTGTTATAAATCATTCAGTAAAAGTCAGTCTCACCTCCTTTGCTCTTCTTGGCTGCTGCCTCTATGTTGGGCAGCCCCACATCCTTGGGCTCATTCTTGATGAGCAGCAGACAGAAAAAGGAGGCCACCACACAAATCATTCCAGATACGGACAGTATCGTCCTCCAGCTGTAACTCTCGGTCAGCACCGTGGCAATAATGGGGCCCAAGCTGCCAGCCAGATTCATGCTGCAGGAGAGAATGGCCCACCATGTCCCAAACGAAGAGGGCTCAAACCACTGACAGCAGAGGAGACAAAATAATGACATGAAATCATGACAGAGTCGACAGGAAGTGTCATTATCTTATCTTTGATATACAAGGAGGGATGAAATAATTGAAGCAGTGCAGTCTTCTGAATTGACAGCAGGTAGTAACTGTATGACATTTTGTCATTTGACAGTTGCCATATTGCATGATGGCTACAAATCAGTGAGGTCAAACAAGGGACGGAGGGACTTTTCACTCACACTGTGCATACATTATAATACTGGTATTATACATGCATTGCAAACATCGACTGGTGAATATTGAAGAACACTGAAACTGTATTGAGGTAAAGCAACTCATTGTTTTAACAACATTTAACAAATGTTGCAACATTTAAAAGGAGCAGTGTGTAGCATTTTAGGGGATCTATTAGCAGAAATGGAATATAATATAACATAATTATGTTTTCATTAATGTATAACCATGTGAAAATATGAATTGTGTTTTCGATTGCTTAGAATGAGCCCTTCATAAAACTCTGGTGCTTTTTTGACAACAGTCGCTTGCGCCATTTTGGACTGAAAACGCTTATTATATTTAGAATATTTTTATTGTTCAACACATGCCATTTTGGTAGAGACATTAAATATGACAATAGAATAGAAATCATTTTGTTTTACTTTTGTACGGCACTTTGTAGGCGGATGTTTTACTGGCTTTCGGTAGTCGTTTTCAGTCCAAAAGGGCGGAAGCTGCTGGGCGCTGATGTTGCAATGGAAGGACCAATTGACTTCTGGGCAATATACGTTCTTTGACTATATAGGGAGCAGGTCTTCACAGAGTCAGCCATGTTTCTACAATAGCACAGAACAGATGAACCAAACGCTGGCTCTAGAGAGAGCTTTTCGTGTTTTTAAGTTGCCTGATGGCCACCGTAGTTCTCCGACACGCTTGTAAAACTGCGTTAACGTGAGCCGCAGAGTGCAAAACCGTGGTACCTCCAGCTGCCATCTGACTAAAGTAGTGTTATTATGGTAAGGATGGCCTCTGAACTGCATTACCAGGGTTTTGCACTCTGTGGCTCACGTTACCGCAGTCTTGGATAGGGAGGAGAGAGCGGAGGGGTACTCAGTTGTTTGCAATCTGAAACCACACCACTAAGATACCGCCAAATCCTCCCTTTAAATAAAATGGGTCGACAGAGGTGGGGTTGTTTTACCACACTCAACCACTCCTGGTGAAGATTATCTGAGATTTTACACATTTTAACTCCTTATTTTTGTGTATTACATGTATCTGATTTGAATTGTGTTTCTACCTCCAACTGAGCCCAGATACGTTAATTATAAGCTGTATTATGGGGTCTATTTGTTCTGTTTAACACAGGAGAGAAAAAGAAACGTGTTGAATCTGATGTCAGTATATTGCAGCACTGATATTCTCATGTACCTTGCGCAGCACCCTGCCACAGGGAGGCCATCCGAGGCCCTGACCCAGACCGTTGAGGAACCACAGCCCAGAGAAGACAGCGACAGTGGAGGACCAGGAGAAGGCCACGTTGATGCCTCCCACCATGCACAGGCCAATGGAGAAGAGCCAGCGGGCGCTGATCTGGTCCGAAAGCACGCCGCTGATGAACTTACTGATAGCATAGGCCAAAGACTGCATACTGGTGATCATGCCTGAACACAGGGAGGGCAGGAGAAGAGGAGTTTACACGGAGCAGATAAGATTTTCCGGTCCTAAATATCTTTGGCATACAGAGCAGCTAATATATAATGCATAATAGAAGTGTGCATGTAATCTAGAGTCTACCAAGAAACATAAATGAAATATAGTGTGTGAGGATAAGTCAATGTAACAGCATGCATGGAAGTTAGTCAGTTATGCTTATGATGTTGATATTTTGGGGGGTTAATCATTTATCCAGCTTTGGATTTTATTTACAATTTTCAAGTTTAACAAAAAGTTCAATGAAAAATGCTACCTATGTAGTTTAACAGCATTAATTGTGCAACATGCAAAACACAAGAATCAAGCTTAAAGTCAATGCAAAATGAAGATTCTCATACCCAGGTCATCCTTATCCATCTTAATTTCTTGCATGAGCGAAGGCATCACAAAGGAGAAAGTCTTTCTGTTAAAGTAGTACAGCGTGTAGCCTACAAACATGGCCAGAAATATAGTGGTCCGGTAGTATCCATAACTTGCTGTAGCCATGGCTGCAGATTAAGTCCTGTAAAAAATGGCAAAGAATAGAGGACAAATCCAGAGAAAAAGGAGCAAGCTCCTGCTGTTTGACAGACTTGTGCTGTCTGTGACAGTGACCTTTGCTACAGGATCCTCTGTAAAGAATCAGCTGCTTACAAGAGGAGATGTGCTTGCAATCAGCAGGAGAGGTTAATGGTCAACTTTTGTGACGCGGAGCTGATTTAAGCTGAGTTGTCACCACGTGCTGCAGGCCTGCCAAGAGGGGTTGGAAAACAATCAGTTTGTGACATCAATGTTGTTTTCTTTAGGCAACTGTTTATAAAAAACTACTTGATCAATGGCCTAGATGTTCTCTTCATCTGTTGCTGTTTGTGCATGTGAGGGTGTCATGGAAGGAGTCTTCACGTCAATGTGGTTAATGATTCACTGTGGAGTTCAATAGTCACAGCAGACCAGGGGGAGGCTCCTCTCACAGGTGAGACCTGTCAGACACAAACAGTGGGTTCAAAATGAGTTGCAAAAAGAGAAGCAAGTCAATGGGAATAAGGTATGAAGTGCAAACATGAATAAAAAGCGTATCTATCTAAATTAAATTCAAGTAAAGCTAAAACTACATTGATAATCCTCCATACTTCCCTGTAGGTAGCTAAAATGTGAGACATTGATTTATATTCTACAAAAAACAGTCTTTAGAGGAAGTAAACCACTCTGATACCTCTTTATTATTCGTCCACCTCCTCTTTCCTGTGTAGTATCCTCCTCACAGCTGTTTGTGTGTCGCTCTTTCTGTTGTACAACAACATGTCAAATCTGCAGGAAAGAGTTCAAGCTTGTTTGTAAATTTGTGCTTCTTCCTTTTTCTTCTTCTTGTTGGCGAATTGCAATACCAGCTTTCAGGTGCACACTGCCACCTACCGTACCGGAGTATGTAGGACGGGATCTAGTTTACATTAGCCTGAGAAAAAAAAAATTAATTAACTTAAAAAAATAAAATAATAATAATAAAAAAATTATATATATATATTAAATGTATATATGTATATATATATTTTTAGAATATATATATATACATGCATGTAAAAATAAATAAATATATATATATTTATTTGAATATATAATATTCTATATATATATTCTAATAAATAAATATATATATTGCCAACAATTGAAACAAATATGCATTAATATAGCTAGTTGAAGATACGGAGCACTTAATTATGCAATTGATTATGCACTGCGTCAAATATAATGAATATACTGAATTATGAATATATGAATTATATATATATAATATTCTTTTAATACATCCATGGCTAATATACGTTACTGTAGGAGGAGTGACGTGTGCGAAGCTTCCGCATCACGTGGATCAGTATCAACCTATCAGCTGGCCCCCCTCGTTTTAGCGCTCGCACATGTTCCCATGGCAACAGACAACAAACATTCCAACATCTTTAACGGATGTCGCGTTGTTGTCAAGTTTATGAGTAAACAAGACATTCAGCTCCCTTTATCAGTCTCTGAAACCTCTAAACAACCAGCTACGGTATCGTTCAGCTAAGACTAGCTAGCTAAATTCATCTCAGCTGGACACCAATAACAGAGGACCATGGTGAGTTTTAAATCTCACTTTATGAGGTTATGTATTAAACGTTATGTGTTCATATAATGTGTTAATATTAATCCTGACAGAGAGGATCCAGCTCCGCCGGTTCCAGAAGAAGCCACCGCCGCTACCACACCACGGCGCCCAACTCTCAGGTGGATGAAACCCTGTTCGGGAGCCCAAAACCGGTGAGTGACATTTGTAGCCTAACACTAACCTAGGCAATGAAATTGCCACTAACTTTAATTTTTTTTTCTATATAATTAATTATTTTATTCGTTATCAAATATATATATATACAGCAAATAATACATAAATGAATAAAAAATTATATATATATAATTTTATTCTATATTTTATTATATATATTATTATATATATATTTTATTTTATTATATATTTTTATTATATCGTTAATATATATGTTATATATACTGTATATATAATTTTTATTCATTTATGTATTATTAGTATTATTTTTTATTACTTGTTCCTCGACCAGTTTTACTTTATTTTTATTCACTTTGAATGTTGTCTTTGATATATGTTGTTGACCATGCTCAACCTAAAGTTGTTTTTCTTACTGTTATGATAGCACACCATATATATATATCACATAAAATAAAAGAAACAGGGCTCATCTCAAACTAATTTGTACATATCAAATAAAGAGAATAATTTAACAGCTTTTTTGTCAGTCATAATCGACAATGATCTACTTAGCAGTTTTAGTGCTGCTAACGTTAAAGGTCCCATATTATGCTCATTTTCAGGTTCATACTTGTATTTTGTGTTTCTACTAGAACATGTTTACATGCTGTAATGTTCAAAAAACAAGTTATGAGTGTGTTTGTGAGATGTCTAACTGTCCAGATATTATTACAGTTGGACAAATGTGGAAACTCGGCCACCAGTGCTCCAAAGAATCCGCCCCAGAAGAAACAAGAAGGAGAGATTGTTCAATTAGTCACCAAAGACCTCATCCGCAATCTCAGGTAGGCTAACACTCACTGATAAACTTCAAATAACTCACACCTTAACAGCTAAATTTAATTTAAAAATGATATAAAGCAAAAAAAGAATGTCACAATATTGTAAAGCTGCTTAGATTTCAGCGATTATGCAGTACTGTAACCCAAAAGGCACATATAATAAACCACCACCTGTCGTTATGCCAGGATCCCATTTAAGGATCCTTCAGGAGAGTCCATCATACTCCCATTAGCTGAGTTTGAGCGGATCACGTCAACGTCCCGGGTTCTCACCAAGGAGGAGAGGGAGGCCCTGAGGGAGGCTTATCAGAGAAAGAAAGATGAGGAAATTGTAGGAAACATGAAAATCTCCAATTATTAATTAATTAATTAACTTGTAGATTTACAATAAGACAATAAGCACATCACTTTTTTTTAAAATATACCTCTCATCCAGAGAGCCACAGAGGAAAGGAAGCGTCAAATCCATGAAGCAGACTTGTCCCGTAAGGAGAACAAGGCACTGACCGAGCTGGAGCTAGAGGCCAAGGACCGAGCGCAGGCATTGTTGGAGCGGGCCAACGCCTTAAGGATGGAGCAAGAGGAGGAGATCAAACAGTTCAACAAGGTAGGAAGCAGCTGCAGACCACGAAGGTTTAAAAATGTGCCTGAAAGTGACCCTGTCAATCATTGTCAGTACTGCTGATGCTGTGTGTGTGTGTGTGATCCCCTCAGCTGATTCTGGGTGCTCAGTGTCAAGCCACACGGGACGCCCAGATCCATGAGAAGAGACAGATCCAGGCGGAGATGTCAGAGGAGGAGAAGCGTCTGGATGCTGGGATGGAAGTGGAGCGCCGCAAGGCCTTGGAGACCGTGGATCAGATTGATGAGCTGCGCAAACAGCAGAGGATCAGGTGAGGAGAACTCTACTGGGAAATACACATGAAATCAATGGATTGATTTGCACATAAATGAAGTTGAAAAAAAAATACTTTTGACCCACCCTAACCACCCACATCCTTCTAATGAGACCCCTCTTTTATTCAACAGTAAAGGCAAAGGGCTTTAGTATAGTTATGTGTGTTTTGTGCCCGTGTTATATTCCAGGGGAAGGCAGCAAATTTGCGACCAGATCCAGCAACATCTGGAGGAGAAGCAAATGGAAGACGAGATGAAAGAGCTGGAGAAACAGCAGATACGAGAGAGGCTGGAGAAAATGAACCTGGAAGACCTCAAGGTGCAGACACAAGCACTAGAAATGAGAACATTCAGACTCACCTACATGCTCAGGGGGCTATGCAACCACATGTCACATGTGTGGTAAACTAACTTGCATTGGAGTCCCTTTCTTCTCTGACTGGTTGTCATCTTCCAGGCCCTGGATAAGAAGAGGGAGGAGCAGCAGCGTCTGCAGGAGGAGATCATTAGTATGAATACCAAGGCCGTGCGGGCCAAGGAGCAGAGGAGAGAAGAAGAGAAGCTGGCTGACCTAAGAGATAACGAATACATGCGAAAGAAAATGGTCAGAGGAAAAGCAAATTATGTCCATAGACAGTCCAAAGACAATCACTAATCTCCAGTTTATAGCCATAAAGTTCAGTTAGATAACTCACTCTCAACATGATTTATTATATCATTAAAATAAAGTTTTAGTTTTTTTTCATATGTTGACATTTCATGACCTCTGCAGGAGCGAGACGCAGAATATGAAGAAGAGCAGAAACGAATCAAGAAGGAGAAGGAGTTGGAGATTGCCATGCTGAGGGCTCGGCAAGAAAAGGCAAAAGACTACAAGGCAGAGCAGGTCAGGAATAAAACTACCACGAAGGTGGCACCTGCTGAATGTAATCCTACAGCAGATTCAAATAATTCCTTTTTAAAGGCACTCACCTTCCATACAGATTCAGTATGTCCAATTCTTGTGTCTGTGCATTTGCAAGGATGAGCTCCGAGCTCGGAGGAACCAAGAAGCCTCAGACAGAGAGTGGAGGAGAAAAGAGAAAGAGCTGAGAGCAAAGAAGGGGCATGAGAAAGAGGAGCTGATGGCGGCTCTCACGGAGCAGATTCACTGCAAAGACCACCACCTGTCGATCGAGGCCGGCCGGGAGAAGGCAGAGTTTGAGAGGGTGCTGAAGTAAGAAAACTTATTTTCACATCATCAAATCACATTACCTTAAGATTATGAGTAGAACACCACTTACAACCTACACTAGGATGGTTCAATCAGTGTCGTAAAAATGCACCTTTGTTTCTATTTAGTTATACACATTCATCTATACCATTTTATTAATATTAGTTTTCACTGCTACTTCTACCTTTCTCCTCACAGGGTGCAACAGGAAGCAATCATCAAACAGAAGGAGGAAGAGGAGAAGCAGCGTCAGAAAGCACACCGTCACGCAGAGTCCATCCGAACTCAGGTGAAGGAACACGTGCTCTCAGCCGTAGCTGAGCGCAGAGAGACCTTCAAGGAGGCCGACAAGTTGATGGAGGAAGCCCGGCTAAGACGCATACGCCTTGATGAGATCAAAGAGAGGAAGCTGAAGGAGCTCAAGTAAGTGCGGGCGGGTTAAAGGGGCCTTTTATTATGGCTGATATTTTTTTTACACGATTGTCTTTAACTGAATAAAATGTGTTTGTCGTTGCGCAGAGCTACAGGGCTCCCTGAAAAATACTGCAGTGAAGTGGAGAGGAAGGGTCGGACCTGTATTCTCTGACTCACTCACAACTGGATTCAAATGCTGCACATATTACAGGGTCTTATTTAAGCAGGAAGAACACATTTCAAGCACTAATGTAATTTGAACATATATAAGAATGTACCAATAAAGGTTTCTAGTGCACTTTATTTGCTTTATGAGCTTTTGGTCATTGGTTCATTACAAGGGCTGTTAACATGATAATAATGCCTTAACGCAAAGATACTGGCATCATATGAAACTAGAAAACCTAAGGAACCCATTGGTACCAACCATGTTATACTAGCTTGTCGCAAAGGAGACTAAATGACGCTCCAAACTTAGGCTAAATTTTGGCGAGGAAAAACTGGCATGGCCATTTTCAAAGGGGTCCCTTGACCTCTGACCTCAAGATATGTGAATAAAAATTGGTTCTATGGGTACCCACGAGTCTCTCCTTTACAGACATGCCCACTTTATGATAATCACATGCAGTTTGGGGCAAGTCATGGTCAAGTCATCACACTGATACACTGAAATGCAGTACCTGTGAGGGTTTCTGGACGATATTCGTCATTGTTTTGTGTTGTTAATTGCTTTCCAATAATAAATATATACATACATTTGCATAAAGCAGCATATTTGCCCACTCCCATGTTGATGAGTATTGAATACTTGACAAATCTCCCTTTAAGGAACATTTTGTACAGATAAAAAGTGTAAAATTCATTTGCAATTAATCGTGATTAACTATGGACAATCACGATTAAATATTTGAATCGATTGACAGCCCTAGTATGCACACATTTTAGCAGCTGATGGTGTTTTAGGATGGCTCTTTTGAGTGGAAGGATGTTGCAAAAACACAGGTACAATTTTTAGTTTTTATTTAGGCTAGTATTTCCCTTTCAGTTGAGTCATATTCTTCCACTTATCAATGACAGATCCCCTTTATTATTCATATGCATGACAACAGAAAGGAATTCAACTTATGTTAGGGTTAGGATGACACTTTACACACACACACACAGCTTAAAGCATGTAAGGAAGTTAAGTACATCAAGGTAAATACAGGCTCTTATTTCAGACCATTCTCGACAAAAGAACTGGATGTACTGAGGCCTAATTTCTTCTTCATAACCATCTAAACACACGACCTACAGGAGTGTTTATGGATCTAACCGAGCTGTCGTTAGGACACCGAAGGTTCCGCCAGCCTGCCTCCTTGTTTGTTCTCGCTGCTAAGCATTAACGGAGGAGGAAACAGGACAGGAGAGTGGGTGGAGGACAGATGGGTGGGGGGGTATCCATCTAAAAGTTTTCAATTCTTCAAGTTCACATCTGTACACGCGAAAAAAGTAATGGTGACCGAGGGAAACACTACAACACCTGGCATACACGGACCTCAACACGAGGAGGGCTCCGAGTTAATACACACACACGGTACGGTTAAGGGGTTAAGGGCCCTGGGGTTTGGTAGCCGTGGTCCCGTCCTTGCACATACACAGACACAGTCTCACACAAGCACTGTACACGGCACAAGAGGTCACCTAAATACATGGAGCCGATGAAGGAGAGCTAACATCTAAGGAGGGGTGGATTGGATAGCCCAGTACAGGCCGAGAGGGGGTTAAAATTCTTATTTAGACCATCAGGTCACACTCGTACACACACACACACACAAACACACCCTCATCCACACAGTGACATACGTCTGTATGCATTTAAAACTCCATAAAGCTACACGCCTGTGCAGAATATACTATCATTACTTAGTGTTGCTAGCTATAGCCATTCAAATGGCAATATATGTTCAAATATTATATGTAACCTTTTTTTCCTCAGAATATACAATGATGAAATGCATCATACAGACAAACGAGACAATGTAAGCTGTTCACATGTTCAGTACATCAAAAGTAAGAGCTTCTCTACATTAACTTCTTCACGAGTGCAAAATCCAATGCTCCTCCACCTACTTCAAAGGTTCGTTGCTGAGCTGTAGCAAGTCCACTTCTGCACAAACCGATAAAAAAACATGACAATAACGTACACACAAAAAAATACTCTAAATAAGTAGTCATAAATATGGAATGTGAAAAAAAACAAACAAACATGTGGTCCAATTTCTTTTCAAACAATACAAATAAAAGTCCTTCAATGTAGTTAAATGTTTTCTCTTGTAACAGGACAACGTAATAAAAAAAATAGTACTCAAAACGAGAGTGGGTTTGTTGCTTTGCGGCCCCTGTTGTGAGTAGAAGACCATGGGAAGCTGGTGAGGAACACAAAGAGAGAAGGACAGATGGAGGGAAGGAGTTGGGTCAAGTTGTGGTGGTGGTGGTGGTAGGGGGGGGAGTGTTGGGTGTTCACATGCCATAACCGAAGCTGGGCTGTGGGGGCTGGCCGTAGCCTGGTGCTGCTGTGTAGCCGTAGCCGTAGGGCTGCTGAGGAGGCACGGCCACGTTGGGCCCTGCTGTGAGCATGAGCTGGGGTGTGCCTGCAACAGAAACACCAGTAGTTAAAAGAACATGGACGTATTGTCAAAAATATTCTCCATGTTTCCTTTACAGCAACACAATTAGAGTTGTTCCGATACCAGTATCGGAAATGTGTCCGATACTGCCCAAAATTTGGTATCGGAGAGTACGCCGGTCTATGCACTGATCCGATACCGTAGTTTACTAACCCAGAAAAAAAACAGAAGTCAATTCTTCTTTGCCGCTCCAAAACAGTAGCCTTCACTGTGCTGTCGCCCCGGATGTATCACGGCTGCTTCAGGAAACTACTGTTTTAGAGCAGCGAAGAAGAACTGATTGCAGGTAGTTTGTCACGTGACGATAGTAAACAACAACAATGAGGTGCTAGTGGAGAGTGTAACAGTAACGGTAGTCAGAGCGAGGAAAATGTCAGCCATTTGGCAACATTTCACAGTAAAACAGCAATATGTACAGCATGCAAGGCTTCCGTTTCCAGGTGTGGCAGTAGTGTTGCCAATTTCAACACCAGCAATATTATAAAACATTTGAAGGCGCATCACGCGAAAGAGCACCACGACTTCATCAAGGGAAAAGGTATAAAGAAAAAGGACGAGCCGCTGCACCAAATGTTGGAAGTTCTATTGCATTGTTTCTCTGTATGTATTTGTTCATGTTTTACAAAGCGTTTAACCTGAGACAGGCCATACAACAAAAATTTTAATCATATCGGTACTCTGTACCTGCCGAAGTTCAGGAATCGGTATCGGGAAGGGAAAAAAATGGTATCGGAACATCTCTAAAACACAATTATCATCCGTGAGTGGTCATTTTTACCGTAAACAATGGGTTGAGACTCAGTAGCCTGCTCCTCCTGTTTCCTCAGGGACTCAGAGGCTTCGAGTTTGTCCACCTGTGGAGAACACAACAACAGCGACGGCGTCAGACTTCGGTTACGTTGTGGCCGACGGGGCTCTTGAAGAGCAAGGGCTGAGACGCCGGGTTTGTAAAAACTGACCTCTGGGTTATTTCACTGGCTGACGGATGGGACCATTCCTGACAGGCGAAGACGAATACAGTCCAGATTTAAATAAAAACAGGCTGCAGGAGGCAGGCCTAGCTAATGTGTTGGCAAAAGGAGTTAACTACAACTAGAGAACTACTGGCTACTCTCTCAAGCTCGGTTACTACAGTCTATCAGATAGACATCCACTTCTTTGTGGATAGTATTAGGGATTAGGAGGGGAGACAGAGACAAACAGCTACTGGGCAATAATGGTCCCACCATCCAGCCACCTAAATCATCTACTCTAACATGTTGGGAGTGTAGAGTATGTAGAGAACCAACCCCTCACCAGTACAAATACACAACAACGTTTCTGTTTTCACCCCTGTTAGTTTGTCCATCTCTTAGCAGAATATCTGCACGTCTGCGTAAAGGTTGGTGCACAGAGACGCAGACCAAGACACGACTTGGTAGCAATGAGGATTTGGCATTTCTGTTAATAATAATAATTATAATACATTTTTAAGCTTTTTTTAACCATGAACCTAACAGAGGTGAAGACTTGATTCTGAAAGACTGAACTCTGAAGATGTCTTGGTACTAATAAAATACACTTATTAGATACAACTTGAGGCTGCTTCATGATCCTGTGTTCTCTACCTTGTCTGTAGACCTTGTGTGCGCCGTCCACACACATTAATGCACATTCATCCTTGGACATTCATGGGACAGGGTGTTTTTTGTTTTGGGGTGGTTATTAATTTTTGTTTTTATTAGATTGGTGTTTGCTTTTTAGAAAGTGTAAGGTTTTGATACAACTAATCATTAATCTGTAAACTGCGCAGCGACTACAGATGAAAATTAGCTTTTAGCTATATCTGGTATAATATATATCTATTGTGCATTGCCCCTGCTAAATAAATAAATAAATAAAAGGTGAAGCTCAGTCATGAAGGTCCATTATAACGTTTTGTAATCTATGTTGGGGTTACAGGAATAAACATGAACTGATATCTGAGTGTATTAATTTGAAAATGCACTGAATTACTCACATTTAGAGATTGTCTACAGTATAGTGTAAATTATTAATGTTGAAAATAGGGCTACATCTAATGATTATTTTCATTAGCAATTAATCGGATTTATTTGACCAATTATTGGATTAATATTATGGTCTACAGCAGTCCTATTCAATTACCTTTTTCTTTCTTTTTTTTTTTTTTTTTTTTTAAAAGGGCCAGATTTGAAAAAAACAGTGAAGTGCCAAGATTGGAGACATTTACATTTCCTATCTGATCTGCAAAGCTAGGAATTTAAATGTGAAAACAATACACCTTTTTTAATCTTAGTATATTATTGTTTTAATAACACAACGTTTAATTTAACAATTTTTTTATTCAGCTCGACTCTCCTAAATTCCCTCTGCTTAAACAGCCTGGGTTAAAACTTTTTAACAAAATAAGTATTTCTGTCCTTAACAAGACATAAGTAAGGAATGGACCAATTATCTTAGTAATAAAATGATGATCTTCTAATAATCAAACAATGTAAACACCAATAAACATGGTTTAAAAACACAATGATATTGCCTTTAACAGTCCATAACAGCGTCAATAGCATGAGTGTTAACTTTGATGAATGGAAATAAACTGTCTTATTGGAAGAAATTATTAATAGTTTGAAAATAAAATACATATATACTTTTTTCACATTTATAAAAGGGCCCACGGGCCACCAATTGACTAGGCCTGGTCTAAATAATGTAAGAAAAGAGTGAAAAATGGCCTTTCCTACATCCTGAAGTGATGTTACCAATAGGCTTGTTTTTTCCGACCAACAGTCTAAAACTTAAAGATATTCAATTTATTATCACATAAGGTGCATATCTGCTTGAATTATAACATGATCAATTAATTGATTAACAAAATAGTTTATTTATTTACATAATTAACTGTTTAATAGTTTTGCCTGCAGTGGAACCTATCAAAACTACTTGCAAGTAAGATTAAACATTGTGCAAACATTTATTGTCCAGTTTGCCTATTTTATCATTTCTAATGCCACTATTTGGAAACAAATAATCACTAACAATGTGCAGAGTACTGTCAGTGTGTTTTAACATTTTGAGAGACATACTCCCATCCCTCACAAATGGCCTAATTTAAGTCATTGCCTGCGTATGAACAGCTACAAGAAGCATTTAGCAGCCTTGAGAATCAACCTGCTAAAACTGCCTGGTTTCCCTTCGGTGCTTTAGTATTTGCTGAGCAGCACAGAGGCAGACAATGACGGGGAAAGGAGGACTAAAAGGCAGAGCTAAAAACAATTCAAAGCGTTAAGCAGCCAGCAAAAAAGCTTCAGGTATTACCTTTAGCTATGGCAGTGATAAGATCAGTTAAGGGCGGTGCTAAATGATGCAACAGGACAGCTTTCATCTTACGGTGGTTTTGGGTTCAGTTCTCTACATACTCTCTGGTTCACTACTACAGTCAGTCAATCTGGTTAAGCAGGCTGTTTTGAGAAAAGACAGGCTCTTGTTTGGTTTCAGAAGAGAAGGGTTGAGAGACATGCTGAAGCGGCAGTTGAGTTATTGTCTTCTTGAAGAGTGCATGAGAGAGAAAGACAAGAGAAGCAGAGAGCATAGTGGAGGGAGTGTGAGAAGAGGGTGGAGGGGATGGTTTTGTACAGCCAGTTCAAGGTTTCCAGAAGCAGGCACAGCCAACAACGATGTCTCCTAGCCTGGCCTGAGTGCTGCTGATGCTACCGTAGGGAGGGGGAAATGCATGCTTGTTGCTCTACACGTAGTTTTTTCCCCCAAAGAACACACTCAAACAGGTTATTTGCTCTCATAAACTCAAGCTGTTTGTAGCAAAGAATACTCAGAGAGACATATACTGTAGAAAAATACCCCTCTCAAAATGCCAGTAGGCTACTAATCTGTGTTCTTCTATGGCACTGAGATAAATTCAGTAGTACAGACAAACATAGAGAAAAATAATAGAAAGATCTCTGACAGAATGGTCATTAAAATAATGACTAATACTGAAATTAGGTCTTATACTTAGCTGCAGTCTATGCTACCACACCACTGATGTACATGTGCCCACACAACACCTCTAAACATAAAGATATAATCAAGAATGTGATATGCCTTGAAACCCCCATTACAATGTCTACAGGGTGAAAACATACGTCAGGATGACGGCTAGCAACAGACTGCAGCTGAGCGCTCTGACAAGACAGTTTAACATTAGAATATATCTACAAGTCTGGTGAGAAAAGGACCTGACCACAGCAGGTGAGGTAGTTATCCAGAATGGCGCTCTTCAGCCACGCCCCAAGGAGAGCTGATGGGCATGCTGGCTAAAGCGGATGGCTCAGTGTGTTTGAGGAGAAAGGCTGTGATACCGGACCCTGCTGTTCCCCTCAGCTCTGTGGAGATTCATAGCGTCCTTCAGCTCATTGTTTTGATTTTTCTGGCTCCCAACTTAAGATTTTAGTTTACGGTTTTCAGCGGAAAAAGCTCTACTTCGCCAAATCAACTTAAAAGGTTATAATATGTCAGTTTTGCATTTACGGTTTGTTTCCTGCTGACAAAAATCGGTTACTGCAACAAGGAACAATAAAATCAGCAATGGCCTCAGCAGCTAAATTTCCAGATGTTTAAAAGGCGGGTCCATCTACGTTCTGTTACGTTTTTTTCAAAAGGAAACACCCACTCAGCAGTTGCAAAAAGCAGTGACGTAGGTTACCAAAGTGAGCTAATTGAAGCTAATCAATAAGGCTATGAATAACTTGAACGCTAGTACGATTTTTTAGTGTCTAAAACCTTAATATGAAACCAATAGTATGTGAAATGCATACTTTATCTGGTGAAATATTACAGTATGGAAACACTGGACACTATGCCGGCATAAATATCCCACAATGCAATGCGACAATGTATAACAGGCGTTGGCGGACAGCTCTGTAACTTCAGTAACGGTTCAATTTAACTGTAAGTATATGAGTCCACTTTGCTAGGCGTAACATATATTTTTAAGTAGTTCAGACTTTATGATTCTCACATATCATCGTTTGGTCACATGGTTAGTCCAGTTACCATGGTTACGTGTCTCCAGCCAGCAAAGAGGCTCTCGTCAAGAAGTGACGTGGGCCTTACAGTTCAGTACGTCAGAAAAAAGTCTTATACTGTCCATACTGCTGTGTATTCACACAAAAGTATGTTGAACGATAGTACACTGATTGAGTATATAGTGCATAGTATGTGACCTCAAATTGATTTTCACATCTCCTCTTGCTATGCGCTTTGTGCCCATCTAATTCAATAACTCTGTTTGATCCAGAGCCATCACTGACATCAGCAGACCTAGCAGAGCCCGGAGGGACGGGTATGAAGAGCGCCACTCTGGAGTCTCGTGGGTAGGTAGGTGGTCTAGTGGAGATGTGGAGTTTACAATCAGAAGCAGCAGAGTGACATGGGGGGGGGAGAGGGGTCATGCAGTTTCTGCTAATCTCACTCCTTCAAACTACAGGCTACAGGACAGGGGGAGAGGGGTCAAAAAGAATGATTAGAAAATGGATTCGACTTTCACCTTTTCCTTTATCGCATCAACCTGGAAAGGAAATTCAGAGAGGCAACTTAAGGAGGAAAAAAAAACAAATGGAAGTCTCCCAAAAATAGAAATTGACAGAGAGAGAAGAGCAAACACAGGGCTTGTCACTTAAAGAAAATACAAAGATCCTGAGAGACAGATGCGGGTAATAACGCCACTTTTGATACAAATGCAGACTTGAGATCACTCTGGTACTGTGAATCTTCCCCCTGTTGCTTACAACAGTATAAAAAGCTAAATACACATGTTTACTAATAGGGTCTACAGTACGTTTAACACTTAAACAAGATGTACTACGTAATGTACAGTGTTAAATATATAATGCAAATACTTTATTGTCACTATACAAATGATTCCTTGTTTTAATCTGGTGGGGTTTTCCACAACAAGCACCAGACACAAGAAGACTAACTAAAAGATGTTAGTGTAATTAACAGCTTATATGACAAACTGAAATATTTTGATGTAGTAAAATCCCCGAACTTGGCATTTCAAGTTTGGCAAATAAATGCAACAAACTTTTACAAATGCACTCAGGTCTGCTGTCTGTTATGAAAGCAATAGGTGGGTTTTTTTTATGCCATGTAACAGAGATAAATGGCAGGACGAGCAACACAGCAGTTATGAATCTCCTCTGGAACACATTTGTATGGAAAAGTAGCTTGAATGGATGAAAAACCCAAATGAAAAGGAAAACACCAGTGATGACACATGACTGACAGAAGCATAGGAAGATGAGCATGAATGGAGGAAAGAATAGGCAGTACTGAGGGGGCTTTATCCTCCAGAACTGTCTGGGGGGGAACTGCTTATAGTTGAATAGTATTTGCAAATACATTTTAGCAGCTGCTGGTGCATTTTTAGAGTCAGATGAGAAGAACCCAATCAGCGAAAATGTAATATTTAATTTCTTTTTCATGGTCTGACATGGTAAACCCCAGACATGTAGGTCTCCACAGATACAGTTTTGCAAATACTATTTCACAAGTATAAACAAAAAAACTCATAGTCAACACGTAGGTAATCTTGCCCATCTGCCTTCTAATTACTTTCTTTCTCTGTAGTTACCTTAGAATTGCAAAAAGGTATCTATAACATGACGCAATATACTTTTCTCTCTTAAGTAACCTTCTCACAAAGCCATCTACGTTGTCCTGATACAGCACGCATACTGGTTACCTCTGGCCAACCCACCTTAGAGAGATACTCCCTCATGACCTGGATGAAGTATGGCATGGAGAAGTCCATGATGTTGTGTCGCCAGGCGGTCTCCAGCACCACGTCGGGCCTCAGCAGGTCGTAGCAGGTGAATAAACAGGCGGCAAAACACTCCTTCTTGTCCTCACCAAGGAACCAAGCAAGGAGCTCCTCGGCCAGCTCGATGTCTTTGGACTCTGATGCGTACTGCATGGCATCCTGCAGAGAGGAAAGCACAATTACAGTTCAATAAACTGACATGGAGAAAAATGTGATCTGCCATTTTACATGTCAGTGCTGTCAGTTGGTTATGGGGGTGAAATGTGATGCTGTGATTTATATTACTTGGAAGAACTGGAGTATATACTGAAAGTTATTATTTGTTTTAGTGGCCACGCACCTTGTAGAGCTTGTCCTTTTTGCAGAGCTCGACGCTCTGTTTCCAGCGGTTGTTGCCCTTGAAAAGGTAGGCTGCGATCCTCCTAAACTCAATCAACTCGTGCTTCTCCAGGCCCTGGGCCAGTGAGATGTTGTCAAAGTTGTCATAGGCATCGATGGAAGTACGCAGTGCCTACATAAGAGAGAGAAAGGGGATTATAAGATACAACTGATAATGCAATTCCGTGAAAACCTCTATCGGATCCAACTTATTGTGCTGGAAGTACGAAATCCAAACTTTTTCTCACCTAAACCAACATAAAAACATCTAAAACATAGATTATCTGTTATGATTCACAATGTACAATATCAAAATATCATACCGCATAGTCTTCCTCAATGATGAAGAGGTTGTTGAGTGCCTCATTTACTGACTTGTTGTTGTGATTCTGGACAGACCTTAGGTAAGGTTTAACCAGAGGCAGCTGTTTCACCTAAAAAAAGAATCAGAAAATTAAATCATCAATGTCCATTTTTATGTAATCTCATATTTAAATGATTTTTTTTTTTTTTGGTACGTCATCATCACATCTCATTCTCTACCAAAAACCAATTACTGCAATGGGAAACAATCACTCGTGACTTTGCACAAGTGATCCACAACAGCATTCATTTTCATAATTTGAAGTTATATTTTGTAATAACATACAAAACTAAACATTGTTTACAGAAAGCAATAACTGCCCAGGACCTTGCTGAAGAAGCTGACAGCACGTGAGTGGTCCAGTCTTGGAGAGAGGACGATGAGCAGGTCGTTCAGTAACAACGGTTTGAACTCCAGATAAAAATGGACGGCCTTGTAGTACAACTCCACATTCGCCACCTGCAATGAAAAACACACATATACTCAAGTCGAACATCTACAAATCATTCCTACCACAATAATAGCTCAGTATTGTGCACACAGAATAACAACTAGCATCACTAATCAAGTAGAAGTTGTTCAGTTTGTTTATTTTTTTTACCTTGGTGACAATGTCTTTGAACTGGCCCTCCTTCCAGGCATCAGCTGGGTGGCTCATCATGGTGATGATGGCGTTGTCGTACTCCTCGTACTTGTCGTAGAGGAACACCAGCTCCCCCCAGAGGTGGGCCTGCTCCGCTGCCCTGAGAACCTGATACACACATATACAGGTTAGTTCATGAACTCATATTTAAATTAAACAGATCAGACTGACTGATACTACTGTTGTTAACCAACCCGTGCTTCTACAAGAGTATCAGGGGATGTTACATGTTAACCTTGTAAAGATGATAATGAATCATGCTTTGTTTGGAGATGTTGTTGCTGTTGTTGTTGTTGTTCCTCTCGCCTACCTTTGGAATGTTGACGCGGGACCAGAAGAGCTCCAGGTGCTCCCTCATCTTCTGGGGTTTGAATTTGGAGTAGAGGATGGCCAGCTCAGTGAACATACCCATGTGAGCACGCTCCAGTCCCAGGGCAGCCTCCAGCATAGTGATCAGCTCCTCAAAGTAACCGCGGTCCTGGAGGGTACAGACAGACTTAATGATGACACTAACCATAAGCCTTTAAATGAGTAATACAAACTAAATAAACACTGCAAAGTTATTACCAAGACAAAGGCAACTGAAATCCCTACTTAGATTCCAGATAGTATGTGTGCTCAGTCGTTACTCAGTTAACCCGGTTACCTGGTAGTAGTTGATGAGTTCCTCCAGTTCATCGGCGTGGACGACAATATGCAGGCCACACATCTGGGCAAGACGGAACTCTTTCCCATCTACACACGCAAAACACACCTGGAAGAGAGGAGCATCAAACAATGTGTTTAATACAAGCTAGTGGACAGTACACTGCTCACAGTATTTCTTCTTTACTGACACTGTAGGAATGCTTAGTGGCAGATAGAGAAGCAAAGAAAGAGTGTTTTGTGTGAACTCAGTACAGGCTCTATAGTGCTACATCTGACTCTTTACTCTTCAAAGGGCCTTTTTTTTCTCAGTAAAGAGTTAAAAATTAAACCGTATCGTCATTCCTCACCTCCTTCCAGGTGCGAGTGCTGTTGGCCTTGCGAGCTCCGTCCACAGCTGCCTGGTACTCTCCCAGGTGCACCAGAGTGGAGGCCAGACGGCCGAAGTTGGACACGTTGTTGTAAAGCAGTTTGGCTGCCTCGTACATCTTGTCGTCATAGCAACGGTCACCCACCTGAAGCAAAATTGGATAGAAAAGGAGAGCACAATCAAGCAAGGTCACAACTGTAAACAGGTGAAAGAGAATTAACTGTGTATGTGAGTGTGTGTGCTGTGTGTCTGTATGCTTCCCAGGACCTACTTGCTGAATGTGAGCATTATTGGGTCCGTTGATGAACTCTTCCAGCTCAGCCAGGCGGTTGGTTTTGGCCAGGGCAAAGATCAACTCTGTTTCAACATACGACTCGCGGGCCTTCTTACGGGCCATCTGCAGAAACTTCACCAGGTCCTCCCAGTTTCCTGCACACAACAATCAACTCTGATCAGCTTCAGAAGCACATCAATCTACTGTATTTCTACAAAAACACTATCAAAGTGTCTTCTATAAAATGAAAAACTAAATGACAATTCACACTGAATAAGCATTTATCCAAAAGCTAATACAATAGACAAAGTTCATCTTACCGCTTTGGGCTGCAGCTTGTCCCACCTCCATGTAAGCAGAGGGGTCATCAGCCTTGATGTAAGAGTCAATGGCTTCTTTGACCAGGCCCTTCTGAAGCTGGGCCTTTGCCAGCTGACTCCACACTGGTGGCTCATTGCAGCGCTCAGCAAACTCATAAGCTCTGTCCAGGTTACCGATGTGCTCAATCAGAACCTGGATAAAATGAGACGACATTCAGATCAATGTTACATCAAGTTCAATAACACAATTCTGGTGGCATTTATAATCAGGGTTCATGTGGCTCCTGAATAAAACGCCCGGTTTAAAACTGTACACAAACAATATAAAACCTTTTGGGTTCATCTCCATGAGTTTTTAAAACCCCTTAAAGCCGAGCAGTAATCCACTGACCTGCACAGCAGAGGTGTTGACATCAAATTTTCTAAAAATAGCAAAAGCCTCCTCAAACAGCTCATTGCTGATGGCGATGTTCGCGATGTCTGGGGCATCGTAGTTGTCCAGACGGTTGATGTACTCCATAACACGTGTCCGATCAGCTTTAATGGCTGTCAGGATGAGCAGATTCTGGAGGTTTCTGAAAACAACAACACAGGACGGTGTCTAAATGTGGCTAAAAAAACAAAAGGTACTTTCAATTGAGTGATTTTGAATATGATCACAACTCAATTTTCTACAAAAAAGAAAGAATAGGTTCAAGAGACTTGTTGCTTATTGCTTTACAAATATCTTCAATGTTTTGGAGATTGTAACTGCATTTTTTGGGATATACAGGTTACGTCTCTCACCTGTGCTCGCTAAAGACAGAGTTATCCAGGACAATCTTCTCCAGAAGCTCGATGAGCTCATTGGGAAGGTCGGCGGTCATGAAGGCCTTGACTGTGACCGACACCTCCTCTGGATCCTGGGTCTCAGACAAAGCTGTCTGGACGACCTGCAGCAGAGAGGGACAACAAAGTTGATGCACTACAGCTGAAGTTTTAAGTACATAAAACAATATCATGGATTACAATTTAATAAGCTTCCAACAAAACCAGTAGATAAAAAAAGACACAGGGAAAAGTAAAAGATGCAAATTGTTAAATGGATCCAATATGAATGCTAACTTTGTTTTACAGGACTAATATGAAAGCAAAATCTGTAATGCCAGCAGCTTTTAACTAAATTAATTCATGAGGCATTAGTTAGTATCAGAGACGCAGAAGGGTCGGACCTGGTCGATGAGTGGTCTTCTGTAATTGTTGGTCTCCAGCAGCACGCTCGCCCACAGCTCAGGGTTCTTGCGACGTACAAGGTAGCGGGACAGACTCTTGAAGAGCGAGTTCTCATTGCACACCTGAACCATAATGTACAAAGACAGTTAAGTAAGAGGGATTAGAACAGCTAAAACAGGAAACATAATAACAAATTCACAAAAACAGTATGCAACTGTAATAAAGGAGTGTATGTTGAAGTGTTGTTGTTTTTGTTTTTTATTGTGGTATCGAAATGGGTATTGACGGTCGTGGAAATCCACTGGTATTGTTATCGACTACTAAATTTCTTGTATCGTGACATCCCTAGTCATAACTAGAAGAATAACGCATATTTTTGCCTTTCATAAAAGTATGATTTCAGTTTAAACTCACATGAATCAGTTCCTGGTCACACTGTCCTCTTTCATAGGCAACACAGGCCAGGTGGGGGTCTCTCTTCTCACAGTACTTGCCCACCACGCGGCTGTCGTAGTAGGGGTTCTCCCTCAGGAAGC
The DNA here is from genome assembly GCA_916701665.1 of Sebastiscus tertius. NCBI lineage: Eukaryota > Metazoa > Chordata > Actinopteri > Perciformes > Sebastidae > Sebastiscus > Sebastiscus tertius. The sequence goes on along the minus strand of CAKAOH010022767.1, from coordinate 14,141 downwards.
GCTCAGGGTTGTTGTTGCTGTCGATGTAGATCTTGGCCAGGGCGTTGTGGGTGGCAGGCTCCTCACAACCTTCATGAATACGAGCCTCTAACCAAGGCAGCAGCAGCTTCAGTCTGGAGAGAGATACACAGTAAGGAAACAACTGCTGACTCATGATTCTATAAGGCCAAGAGTTGACTCAGTGATTCCACTATAGATATGCAGTTCATTTAGTTCCTCTCTACTTACCGATTTCTTTTCTCCACTTCAGCCACCAGTTCATCTGTGGAGAACTGACCTCTAACCACCATAATCAGGTTCTTAATCACATCCTCAGCACAATCCACATCCAGTAACCCTCCAATGACCACCGGCAGGCGGCTTGGGTTCACCTGGAATAAATGATCAGAAAGTTACTGCATATTCAAGGACAATAAACAACAATAAACTACAACATTTTTATAACAATAAAATCAAACTGATACAATCTTTTTCATCAAATATATATGGAATAACATTACATATAAGATATTAGCAAATTATATTAACAACAGTGAATGTTCATAATTTTATTTTATTTCATAAAAACCAGTAAAGGACAATTCATCCGTTTGGTAGAGCATGTTTTTAGAAAATGATTTGCCTCTTATTAGACTTTTTTTGTATCAAGGCCTCTGACACTTTGAAATGTTGAAAGAATATGCCTTAATTTTTCAATAAGATAGTGACTCAAAATGTGCTGTTAAAGGGTTAGTGAGTTAAATGTTACTTTATTTACTGTTCTGGATTTTAAAGAAGAAGTTAGTTAGTTAGAAGTTTCTAAGAAGTAGTAGTGTACCTTCTGCACGTAGATCTCAATGTATTTCTGCAGGCTGTTGCGGTACAGGTACAGAACCAGATCGTGGACAAAATCGAAGCGGTCACACACAATGATCAAAGGAAGCTGGTCAGTCAGCTTGGCTTCCTGTAGAGAGAAATATAAAAACATTGAATTGGCTGATAAATGACAGCTTTGTTGAATGATAGTCTGGATCGATTGGTGGCAGGAAGATTAGATTATTTTATAGTGAAATGTTTATTCTGCACTGGTCCATTTCTGACCTTGAGGAAGTTCTTCACACGTTCGGGGTCGTAGCAGTTACTCTCTCGACAGATTCTCTCCACCTCTTTGATCTGGCCTGTCTTGCAGGCGGCCTGGATATATTTGAAGTGGACCTCTGGATCCTGGCTGAAGTTCACAATGGAACCCAAGAAGTAGAACAAACCTGGAAGACAAAAAAAAAGTCAAAATCAACAGAAGAACAAACTGCAACTATCTTTTAAAATGTGCTGCACAGTCAGCATATTCCCAGCTTACCTTCAAAGCTCTTGAAGGACTCAAAAAGTTCAGTGAGGGACTGAGTAGTGAGCTGCTCATGGTACTTGGAGGCGACCTGGACACAGATCTGCAGGTTCTGGCGGATGTTTGCAGACAGCATCGCCCTCAGACACTCCAGAGAGTCCTCCACTGACAAGGAGCCAAAGAAATTCACCAACCACTGCAGAGACAGACAGAAAACAATCAGCAATACAGAAGCAAACATAGAAAACAGGATTTCAGCCACGTTTTATAAATGTGGCATGTGTCGTACCTCTGGGTTGAGAAGGTGTGTGTGCACCACAGCGCGCTTAATATCATACAGGTCAGTATAGTGCTCCAGCGCCCTCTGCAGGAGACCGGCCTTCTCACACAGCTGTGCCACATGAGCACGATCATAGTGGGTGAACATCTGATTGCCCAGGATGGCGTCTGCAACCTGCAAGACATGATGTCATCATTTGACGCTTTGTTAACAGGAAACTTTGCAAACAGGAAATTAGATTCTTGGTTAAAGGAAACACAGTGAGACATTTTTTAAAGAGGAAAAAAACCTTAAGGGTTAATTTCTAAAAGCATGAGTTTTAAAAAGTCTAGCTGATCTGGATGAATGTTGAATGCAAATTATTAAAAGCTATATAAAATTTACAATCATGAATTTATTACTGATAATTGTGTTCATTTTGGCATGTGGACTTCTTTCAGCCAAACTGAACTGTGCTGTTCCTATTCTAGATCTGGTAATATATGTACCTGTGGTGCGTGCACCAAATTCATTTCCAGCAGGCGTGTCTGCAGTGGTCCCTCCATAGGTCTGTTATTCTTCAGGGCATCTAGGAGGAAGGATGTGCACTGCTGGATCAGGTTGTACTCCATGAACACATCAACAATCTGGAGACACAAAAGAGAAAAATAAATCATAGATGTATGTTGACTGTATTTTAATAAATAACAGCTTCCTTCAATTGTTTGGTTATTGCTTGTAGAGCAGTAGCTATTGCCATTTCTGTCACTCTTCTAAGCTTTAGGCCACCACCACCCAAAGGCTGGTAAGAGCCAATCTGACATGTAGGGGCTTGTGGTATAAATACATGGTAAAGAAGTGTTTTTTTTTACCTGTGTTATGTCAGCAAGTGGCTCTTCATCCTGAACCAGCATCTGGGAGAACTGGAGGCCCTGCTCTGGACTGATCCGCATTACGTTCCTTAGCAAGAAGATCCAGTCTGGAGTGTAGCCCACCTGCAGGGACAACAGATCTTTAAGCAACAGCCATACATCTGAGGTGTGCCATAGCTACGATAAAACAATATAAAAGACTGAGGTGTAAAGACAACGGTTCAACACAGATTACAACATAGCAAGATAGTGTTTTGGATCACACCCTCTCTCTCTCTCTTCTCTGTACCACAATAGTCTAATATTATATAAGATAAACTTGGAATAACAAAGTCAGGCATTGTCACAAACCTTCTTGGCATAGAGGACAATCTTCTGGAACTGTCCAGTCTCTGCAAAGCACTGAATGACCTTATTGGGGACATTCGCCCTGAGGTAAACACTGAGGGCAAGAGTAGGATCGACAGACTTCACCAGGTCCCCAAGCTCCTCAGAGCACTCCAGCTGCAAACACACACACAGAGTATATTTAGGGTTTAGAAGAGATACAAGTCCAGGACAAAACAATTATAATAGTACATCAGACAAACAGCACGGATGCACTTAAACCTTTTTCAAGCAAACAAAATGACCAAACAGACATTTACGTGTAATCCTCAAGCAAAGAACAGGAATCTGGGAAAGAGTCACATTGAATGAAGCACCATACTGGCTTTCAAATTTGGATTCCAGTCACACTATTTAACAAAAATGCTTCCAAAAACACAGATAACCAGCAGTATGCTGTGGTATGTGTAGAAGTGGAGGAGCCAACTAACTGACTATAACAATAAGCAAAAATGTGCTATACCTTCATGGCACTAAAGTTTAGGCCGGACAGTTGTTTCTTCCCCCAAAATAATGGGCTTTGGAATACATTTCTAATATTGTGCATGCTTAGAGTTAGTCAGTCCAGCACTCAAGCTCATGGAGACTATTTTCCAAAGAGCAGATGTATTTCTGAATAGAATTTTTTCATGACATGATTGATGAAAATAAAAATCTGAAGATAAGATCAAGATTTTCCACTATAAAACCAACCACTGGACACATACCTTGTCCTCTTTCAACCATTTCTCTAGTAGTTGCTTGCGACCCTGTTGGAGGACTGGCCTGCACAGCTCCAGGGACTCGAACTTATTCAGTTGGCCTTGGTCCAGCAAGATGCCAAAGTATTGGAGCAAGGGAGACGTCTGGCCTGGTTGGGCTGGAACACTCTGGAACCGACGGATGGTGTCTGGGGTCCGCAGGATACCCTGGAAAACAAAGAAGGATGGAAAGACAAAGTGATTAAGAGACAGTGGGAAGATTTGGTTCACCTTTGAGCATTGCAGAGAAGAATGATGAATGATAAAGAATAGTGGTGCACTGTTACTTTAGGTGAACAATAGTCACTGCTGTGAACAGAAGATTTATAATGTATTAATTTTAGAAACTGTCTACTTGCTTTTAACTTATTTTGGTATGCAAATCTAACCTTCTTCAACATAAAACTGGTGTTTATTGTCATACTAAGGTAAATAAATCTGCTTAGTCTTAACTGTCTGAGCTTGTATTAGTTGAACTGTGAATAATGTCACATGTGACGGTGGCACACTGGCAGTACCTTGGGTGCATTGGCCGCCACCTTGGCAGCTTCTGAGTAATTCCCCGCTGCAAAGAGGGTGTTGAACTTGCGGGCAAACAGCTCTTCAGCACCGGCAAGGTTGTTGCGGACAGCCATGCGGAGAGCCAGGTCTGGGTTCTGGAGCACATTGGTGATGTAGGGAATGATGTTTTCCTCCTCCACGCACACTGACAACACCTGGGAAAACACATTTGCATGCTTTTTTATTACGATGCCTAATTGATGGGTTTTAAAACAAATCAGGGTCCACATTACATTTTTATGTATTTTATTCCTCAGTCCATTAAAAAAAAAAAATCAATTAGCACTACAGTAAAAATACATATGTCGTGATAGAAATATACAAACGGAATAATTCTTCACCCAGAAAACCTACAGTAATCCTGGGTCGAGCACCAAACATGCTACTCCATGCAAAGTGAACGGACATATAACAAATTATTTGCAACATTTTGACACCTGCCTGTATAAAGAGTGCACTCTTAATTGACAGTGATCATTGGCAGGGTTCTTTGTACACACCTCCGTATGTAAAAATAGACGAATTACATCCTAAGACGTGAACTTATCACATTCCTAAATCACACAGAGGGATTGTCGCTTGTAGTGTTACATTTTGTGTGTGTGTGTGTGCGCCCTGCACTGAGCTGTATATGGTAGACGTGCAGGTAAAAGCCAAGAGCAATAACAGGATTAAATTGTGTAGCCTGCTTGGCCAAGCTTAGCCTTCCCGCTGTGACTGTCACATGCTGCCTGACACCAAAGATGCTGCTGCAGTCTGTTATTTTCAGAGATTTCCTCAGTCAAGGTCACACGACAACACCCAAGGATGCACGCTGATAGACAAAAGGGCTGATATACCACAGGGAGAGTGAATCACCAACAGAAGTCAGCAATAACAGAACTACATAGGCAAGAATCTAGTATGCATGCATACAAAGTGAGTCTCAAACTGGCACAGACAGGGTTCCCACTATTTTCTAGAGATCATTTTCAATGATGATCTAACTGGTATGACAGACAGGGATCGTGTGAGTGTGTACATTAGAGTACCTGTCCTTTCCTGTTGACTCCAATGATACCCGCAGTAGGCTCATGGGGGGCAGTGACAAAAATGGTCTCCCCGCTGATCCTGTTCATGTAGATACAAGTTCCAGTCTCCAGGTCATACAGGTGGATGTAGCCATATTTGGTGATGAGAAACACTACATCTTGCTTGGAACTGATCTAGATGTACGGAAAGAGAAATCTGGTTAAAAAGTGTAAATGATGAACAAAAAGATCATCATCAAAATGCCCTTCTGCAAGACATTGATTGAGCCCAAAGCTAATAAAGTATTGCCAGGTCCCATCATCAAACAGTGAGTGAGTACAGGCTTCATGTTTTAATAATACTTCTCAAAAGTAAAATCCACCCCAAAGGACGAGGGAGTCTTGTTTACAGAACAAAGACAAACAGGCAACAAGTACAGGCTCTACACGTCTCCTTGTAAGTAGTTTTTGTACCTGCATTGCAACAGGGAAGTCATTCTGGGCTTCTGGAGGAAAGAAAACGTCCACAGCTTTCTTTGGGAATGGCTGGTTCCCAGTCGGCGGCGTCCCCACTTCAATGATATGCAGCTGGAAGTAAAAAGATATTGAGGCAAAAGGGAACAAAGTCAGGTTACCAGGGCCTCTGGAAAGTAATGCAGTAAATTTAATTTGGATTCTGCATGCTCCCGAGTGCTTATTGATTTCCACTTTTCAAACAAGTTTATCCTGATCTCTTTATTTTTGCAGCTGTCAGCCTGAGACTTGGCAGTGCTGGTTAATCTTACCTTTCCTCCTGCCTGTCCTCGCACAGCAAAGCAGAACAGGGTTGACTCTTCAGTGTTGCCCTCCATCTTGAACTGTGCAAATCCAGCGGCATGCCCCTCGATGGGCTGAGACACCTTCCTGTCCACGGAGTACAGCTGCATGGCGCCGACAACACGGTTTTGCTGAAGAGGAGAGAAATCCCACAGGTTAGGCCAAAGGCGTCTGTGATTTATAGTCGCATTGAGACTCGTTTTGGTTTTATTGATTCTTTAACATCTCTGCTTCCAACATCACTAACACATTGAAGTCTATGATGAAATAACCTGCAATATTCAATACAAATATACCTTCATATCCCACACATTGAAACATGTTTGTATTACATGATATGGTAGGTGAAACTATACATACACTACCATTGAAGTTTGGAATCGCCTGCCACAAAAGCTTGGTATGGTATGAGGACTACTTTACATTTTTGAATGGTCTTTCATGCTTTTGGTTTGTAGAAAGTCCTACAAATAGATGGTATTTTGTATGAAGGGTTTGTTTTATACATTGAGAACAAAATACAATCGCTCAACCAGGATGACAACTGAAAGGGCAGAGAGACAAAGAGACCACTGAGCAAGAGTTGAATAAGAATAGAAGAAATCACCAGTCATTGGTAAAAGAAACTGAAGGCTTAGCATCAAAATTTAAACAGGAACAGGTTCCTGTTTCAGTGTCAAGTGCACAATAATGCAGCCTATAACAACATGGAGTTAACAGGTGTGTTGCTTTAGCAAAGCTATTCTTCAAACGTAGCAATAGAAATAGAAGGTTAGTCTAGTTTTAGCACTGTTTGAATTGGGTCAGGGAATATCAGATGAAGATACTATGGATGAGGGATGGATATCGAGAACCATTCTAACATAGCTGGCATTTTTCAAATTCTCCTAAAAGCTTATTTTTCCCTGATAATGCAACATTGGCAGGTCCATGTTATAGGCTAACGTCTGATGTATGACATGTCTGTAAGCCATGATAAACTCGTCACATCTCTCGCCACGTCCAGGTGCTGTCTCACTCCCTCTTCCTCTCCTTTCTCGCCTACTCATGCAACTGAAATTACATCCAGTAACTACTGTTACTAACGACAGAATGCAGCGGAAACACCGGGTGTGCAGAATCATGAGCAAAATAGATATAAAATATAAACAATATTCGTATAATAAAGTAACGCTAGTGTGCAAACATCAACAGCAAGAGCAGCAAAAGTCCAGTAAGAGCCACAGCTTTTAGAAAGAAGTTGTTTTTCAGTCTATTTGTGCGTGTGTGTATTGATCTGAAGCACCCGCCTGATAAATAAAATAATAACATATTATTTCAAATGTAAATAATACATTTGGTGTCTGAATTATACTGCTTTTTATCCATGTTAAAATAGAAATGATTGAAGGAAAGTTAGTAAATGTGTTAACATTTTGTCAAAATGCTTACCTGTGCTGAAATGCCAATGAGCAGCAACCACTTCTGTTTGGCGTCAGTGCGGTAGTTGATGATCTGGCAGCCTGCCAGGCTGGAGTGACGGTCAAAGACTTTGATTGGTTGAGAATCACCCTCCATGCTCCAATGGTAGACTGCGTTGTCTGTGACGAGGGCAACGGTGTTGAGGGAGATCCACTTCCAGAAGGTCACGTCATCTGTCATCGTGTGAGCCTTCATCTTGCTCTTCATCTCAATGTTGAAGATCTGCAGGGTCTTTGCCGCTGAAAATATTCAGAGCGAAGGTTAACATACAGAGACGAAGATGAATGCTGCCCAAAAAAACATTCTTAATAATAATAGTAAAACAAAAAGAGAAGCCAAATCAGTTAGTGACTAAAGCTACCACACACAAACCACAGCAGACTTCGGGAGTAAACATACAGTTTGGGCATACCAACTTCTGATTGCAGGTGAAATGTTGGTAGTCAGGGTTTAGTTTGAGTAACACCAAAAGACCGTACAAAAAGCCAGTACAAGTGTCAAAACAAGAGGCAAGACCAACAAAAGGGCAACCACTGTTGGATCTGCATTCAGTTAGAATTAAATATGCAAAACTCATCTATAAAGCAGATTTTTTAATTTTAGAAACTCAAACAGACTACACTGTGTTCAGACTGACATTAGCACTGCATCAATAAATGCAGTTCCCTCATTCATTTCAATGAAGCCACTGTGCTGACACAGTGAGGGAGGGCGACAAAAAAGTTGAACGTGGATCAACTTTTTCCACAACGCTGTGCAACGTCATAAGGCAAAGCACAACTTTGGCTAAATCTGCGCAGGGGCAGACTCCAGGTAGATTCATTTGCAATGTGAATGGGGTATCGCTACTGTTGACCTTGTCATGGATGCTAAAATGACTATCACTGTAATTATTTTACAAATTTATAAAATCCTGTCTTGAATGCTGTGCAAGGTTCTGGTGTCCGATTAGCCTTTAAACTCAAACTGGTCTACCTGGATAAAATTTCATCGTCCCAGTTGTAAAAAGACACCTGCATCAATAATAACACAGTGCTATTTTAGGTCTGGATGCTTGCTTAGATATTATTACTACTACTACTATGCTTTCTGTGCTTCTCAACTGGATTAACAATGACTTTCCATGTTGTTTTGGTACAATGGTCCAATTCTCTACTGATCTTTTCACTGAAAACCAGATCAATTTGGAACCAACGACTGCAGAAAAACATGGTGCCCAGTGCAAGTGAAAATGAGGCCTGCGTCCAGCCCTTCCACCCCCACCACCTACTAGAGAAATGAAACTCCAGGCATGTTGTTACGGCTCTTAAGGGATTCGCATCAAAATTTAATCCTAAAATGAGGGATGTGGGAATTTGGGTTGGGTCTGAATGCAGATTAGCAAAAGACGACCACAAAGCACACAAACAGATGCGATGATGGGAAGGATGCTTGACGGATGCACTCACACCCTCTCATTTTTTTATTCTAGTCTCACTGGAAGGAGCGCACGGCAATTATTTGGGCCCCAAGACATTTATTTTAGATTCAATCAGGCCCAAGCAAGCCTCAACCAAACTAAGCCCCATAATTAACTGTTAATACAGCATATGAGTGACATTTCTCAACAAATGCTTTGGTAATACTGCGTGTATAGTACATTGAAAAACACACTGCCTACATAAAATACAGTGACGAGTAGTGAAGTGAAAATCTGCAATTAGTCTAGAGCAAAAATACTTCACTTTATTCAACACCTACAGTACTGAAGCAGTTTTACAGTGTAATCCACTACTCCTTTAACATAATGTGAACGCTCAGTCGGTCCAGATAGCAGAGTCGTCCAAACACAGGCCAAAAGGAGGAAAACAACCAAGAGAAAGCACCACATTTGGCTTTTGGTCTCTGCAGTGTCCTGGGGCTGGCCGGTAAAGACTGTCCCTGACACTGAAACTCTAGCTTCATGCTAAACCACGGAATTATGATGCATAAAATAAAATAAAGTTAAGTTTCACTCTCTTGCTCGCTCACCCTCAAGCTTGCTGGTTCTCTTTCTTTTACTGGAAGCTGGATAAATTATTAAGATGTGCATTTCAGCTTGCTCTTTATTTGGCATATATAACCTAAATGATATCACAACAAAGCCCAAGGTTAGATTAGCATATACTTGAACGAAGTGGAGAAACAAAAAGCAAAACAATGCACCAGTCAATCATCTACAAATCGGTTAGGTAGGTACTGTCCTCTACTGACAAACATATATAAATATTAAGAATATATTCAGTTATAATATCACAGGCCCGTGGCACGCAATTCCAATGAGAACAACTAGTGTTGCCTTTGCGCTTTGCACATCAGGCACACTAAACAAAGCCAACTTCTTAGGAACATGTCCACAAGACAACCAATACATAATGACCTACTATTTATTCAAGACTAGCCTAAATGTCACTGCTTGCTTGATTTCCCCATTGTTTAAATGACCATATCATGTTTTCTGCAGCATGTTTTAGCCCTTTTACTACATACATACGTACTATACATTACTACCAACCATTTTCCAAGCCACATAATAGTTTGTAACATTTCTGAAAACTGATTTTCCATTAATGACAGGGTTTGTAAGTCATTGAATTTTTAAATTCAATTCATGTAAGATTTTTTCTTCAAAGACAATTTTCTGGCAGATGTGTATTCAGTTATGTGGGTGCCTTCAGATTGTGACTGACAGCTTAAAAGTAACACAGGAACTGTATTATTGAACACTGACATGCTTTTTTTCTTTTTAAAAAAAGAGGCAGCCAGATTTACGCATTTACATGATTTGTATACTGCCTTCGGGTTTGCTATTTGTGAGTCGGGTTCTGGTAGGTTTTCACCTCCAAGTCAGTGTATTCATTCAACTATGTTTCAGAAAATGGTCAGCTGTAATATAAAATATATGTACAGCAAATGGGACAAACACACACACACAAAAACAAAGAAAAAAAGAAAAAAAGATACAGTCCTTTAAGCTGCCCTCTGAATTTTGCTATGCTTGCTTGTGTTGCTATTGTAAATCCAAGCATTCATTAAAACCACCAACTGTGCAAACATTTCAAGACAGTGCAAACAAGATTACACTTTGACAACTCATGATATGTAAAATTCAACTCACCGTCTGCAAACATAAGAAAGCAGTAGGAAATGAAAAAAGAGCAAAAACAAGCAAAATAGACAAAGCATTCATGACAGCATGACATTTTACTACCACTAGTACTACGGCTACCTTTCCTAAAATATCAACGTCTTGTACATTTAAATTTGTTACACTATACTTTAGTTACTCAACCTTTTTTGACAAACAGAAATGGGGTGGTCTACATATGAACATCAAAATGAAAAGCAGACTGTGACAGCTACATAACTGACTGACAACACAAACAAAATTTACACAAATGACCCAATGTATTAGAACAGCACCAAAGCTTGGTGCTGTGTAACCGGCCAAAACTTTAACTGTTTACTTTTTAGTCTATGTGCTTCCAGAAACCTAGTGCACTCCTCTTTAGGTGGCACATACTGTATATCTGTGCTAAAAGCGCTAGATATGCATTTCAGCTAGAGCTTACCTTTAAGGGCAATAACTTTGCTGGCAGGGTTCATGATGGCGCTGTCTGCAGAGATGGGCCTGCGGATGGGATTGTTGGGGTCGGCCATATCGATGATGACAACCTGGGCCTGCTCGCCCACTTTCTCTCTTATACAGATGAACTTGTCGGACTCCATGGTGAGAGTGCTGAATCCAATGTTGGCTGGGTTGATTCCCAGGTTCTGGAGCTGAGATATGAACACATCAGTTGTTTTAGTAGCAGCTCAGGGCCAACACAGTTTTTACTACAAAAATGTCAAGGACGATACAATAAAGTACAATATTTCTTTACATTGTGGTCCTTTATGTAAAGATAGCAGATATGTAGGAGTCCAAGTGACAAGGGGACATCATATTACCAATTCCTAAGGCATCACCATCCATAAAATCATTTCAAGTCACCCTTAAATTACAAAATGAAATCATACAAATGATCTAATTATAACTAGGATGATGAGCTCACGCTTTTAAGTGTCCCATACGCCATAATTTTACCTTCTTTTCTAAATCATGGTGGTTACATTTTTGTTTTTTTATTTTAAATATGCAAAGACAACTTCTGCAAATTCCTAGCACAACAGAACCTAAAGGGAAAAGTAGCTATGTTGGTATTAAAGCCTGTCGAGCACATGTAAAATATATATATATATATCTCCAGTCTTGTTTTCTGCATGTTAAGTAGAGGTCGTACAATCGTGGATTTTTAAAGGCCGATATAATAATGATAGTATGGAGCAGGAAAAAGCATGAATTAAAAATCAAATTTATTATTATCATGATTCTGGTTTGCAATGAATTCTCCGAACTCCAAACAAAGACAATGTTGGTCTTTGATATATATGGGGGTTGGGTTGTTATAACCATTATGAACTGCACTGAGTTGTAGTTGCACGAGGGTATCAACCCTTGTTGTGGACTATGTTACTATGTTATGTTTGTTGAATACAAACAGTTAAGCATCTGAGAGTACTCGTAAGCATATGCTTAATTGGTGTTGCGATTATGAGGGGGTCCTTTAGAGGCATACCCACTTTGTGCCAATCACATACAGTTTTGAGCAAAAACCATGTAGGTTTTTGCATGCAGTATAAATGTATTTTTGCTCATTCTAAAAAATAGTGTATTTCTGGTGTGTTGTTTATACTACGACAGTTTTCCTAAAATGTAATATGCTTACAGTATCGCCATATATTGAATCATTACCCCTGTATCATGACACTGATCGTATCGCCAGATTCTTGCCAATACACCACACTAATGGTCATAGTATAAAAACTGCCTTCTGTGGGGTTCAATCTTGACTTTAAAGTTTTAGTGAGAACACTAAGCACATCAAATAATCCCATAAAAGTCAGAAACTGAGAGCAGAGCTTGACTTTGACTGAACTGACTCTAATCCTTTGCCAGGTGTTTTAGAAAATTATGATGTGTGTATGAGATAGAGAAAAATGATGACGTCATTACTGACAGACTGGTTGGACCACCAGGTTCACCTCAGACAGGCTGGATGAGGAAGGAGGTTCACAGGTAGAAACCTCTTGTGATGGCCCCTCTGTGTTTAGATCTTGTACTGTGTTTGCTTTCTCTCATCAGACCTGCAGCCCTGATGATTTCTCCCATATATTCTTTTGACTTTTTACACAGTTTTTAGTTAATAAATCACTTTCTTTATTCAGTATACCCGTGTGTCTCCCGTTTTTGTCACAGCTCTAGAGCCAGGCTGTGACACTCTACAGAATAACCTTCCCTTCAGCTGTATATAAATGGCCTGTCGTGACATACAACCTTTACTGTATGGGGTAGGCTCCAGTCAGACTGCAGCTGACCATTCATTGCTACCTAGCTCTAGTGCATCAACACATCATCATCAACAGAGGGGTCCAGAGGTGTGACAATAACATCACATCAAAGCAATACATGTGATAAAACTGAGATATTAGCCAAGTCGACGATTAGATGACGTGACTCCCCATCATCCCTCACGACACACACTAACTGTAACACTTAGCTGGCTAATAGCTATCTGCTAACCTAACTAAATGTAGCTATGCATAGATCAATAACTAAATGTAGCTATGCATAGATCAATAACTGCAATAACTGATCACTGAAGGTCAGGACAATGTGAACTAGTCTCTCCTCCTAGTCGGTTAGCGTTGAGACGAGCAGGCTCAGCATCAGTGCAATGAATGAGAGCCTAAGAAGCTAGCTGTTAGCTTAGCTTAGCTAGCTAAACGGGGGAGGGGAGGTCATTCATTCGCTGCTGCGGGTATTGACGTTAGCTTCAGCTAGCTAGCTGTCAAATACAACACATAATGATGATGTTCATATACTGCTAGTATTGAGGTTCCTCTCACATACCTGCAGGTGCTCCTGGAAGCGGATAGGCAGGATTTGAGCCATGTTTGCTGGTGTTTTGCTTGAAGCTTCTCCGGAGTCCTGAATAATCCTTTAGCCGTGCAGCTAGCTTAGCTTAGCTTAGCTACTAGCTAGGCAGTTAGCACCGCGGCTAGCTGCGACCTCCTTCACTGGACGGTTGTAGGTCGGAGGAAACAACACGATAATAAAAGGTAATGTGTTATTAGTCGTGTTTCTGGGATCCAGTAAAAAGATGTTAGATGTGTCCCCCCCGTCAGTGTGTGTGTTTTCCGCCCTGCATCGATGGATAGATGGATGATAGCAGCGGCTACGGCTGATCTTCTGTCCAAAATCCGCAATGGCGGCGGAAACGGCTCCGAGCCTTCTCCTCAATCCGGAAGCATCCAGCATCCAGCAGGGAGCTCTGCTCTGCTCTGCTCTGGGAGGACACTGACTGACTCCATCACTGGGATCAGGATGATGGGAGCAGCAATTATAACTAAATAATACAGTTTTATTTATGTTTCTACTCTAAACAGTTTAACAAATTGTAGTTTATTCTCCATAAAACCCAACTCATAAATATCCCATGCATGTCACTTCTGTAGCAAATTTGTAAACTACATTTTATATATGTATATATATATGTATGTATATATATACATACATATGTATATACATATATATGTGTGTGTGTATATATATATATATAGACATGTACTGTATATACACATATATACATATAT
>CAKAOH010022766.1:0-20900 GCA_916701665.1 Sebastiscus tertius | reverse complement strand
TGGTTGCGACCCAACCAGAACAGCAGGAGGTGGTTGCGGCCCAACCGGAACAGCAGGAGGTGGTTGCGGCCCAACCGGAACAGCAGGAGGTGGTTGCGACCCAACCAGAACAGCAGGAGGTGGTTGCGACCCAACCGGAACAGCAGGAAGTGGTTGCGGCAAGGATTACTCTCAGCATTGTGCTATTTGTCACGTCAGTATTGCTCTCTATTGAAGAGGACTCAGTCCCACTGGTTTCAGTTCCACTGACAGATGAGATGGTTACTAATGCCTCAGGGCTCTGAGTCAGAGATCAAATGTTGCGTAATAAGGACCGTTGCACGAGTCGCCTACTATAGAACAAGGCTGAAGATTTGTATTAAATAATTAGTGTCCCACAAAACCAAACTCTATGGAGCCCCAAAGTCAATAATAAAAAGAAAAAAAAACATAGTTCAATGATGAGATTCTTTGTTTCATAATTACACATTTATCTGTGTAATATTGAACATATGGGGGCTCCATATTGGCCACTACTGTAATTCCAAGACTCTGTTTTGTTTTTGTGAGCAAGAGATGTGGGGCTTAGTTGACTTTTCGCCTGATTTTGCTCCAAATAATCTAAATGTAAAAACTGCACTTCAACATTCCTTGTGTAAGTTTAGAAAAAATAAATAGCATCTTGGTTATTAAAAAAATATCAGAAGACAGTTTTCATTAAGGCAACACGTGACAATTGAGTGACCCTGAGTCTATAAAATAGCAAAGTAATCCCATAACACCTCACACAGTCCTTGCAGGTCAGTACATGTGACATATGAAGACAGTATAGAGGACCCTCTCAGGTCCTCAGAGCTCCAAACACTGCTGCAGGTCAGACCATGGTTCTCCTCTCTGACAGACTCAGGCACCTCAAACTGAGCGAGCTGACGCAGGAGTCGTCGGATGCCGTGTTCCACAAACCGGGCTCTTCCGGGATCTCCGATCGGGACTCTGGTGCTGTGGGTTTTCAAGCAGCGGTCCAGCCAGCTGCGAAGGCTGGTGGCGAGGGCCTCGTCGTAGATCATGTCACCCAGGATGATCAGGGCCCTCGGGTTGTGAACCGATCATGTTGTTAGTCTGACAAACAGACCGTTCAGCTCACAGTTCATCTGGGTCGCAACGGCTGCAACTGTAACACAAACAGCAGGTTGCCTTTTGTACTTTATTTTTTTTATTTTTTTATTTTTTTATTTAGTGAAGGGAGACAAGACAGGTGGAATTTGACAAGACAAACAGAAACAAACAAAAGAGAAAAATAAATAAATAAAATACATGGGGTGTCATGACAGAATTAACGGGACAGGGCGATTCTAACAAAACGAACAAAATGAGACAAATAAATAAGTGCTGTTGGTGGAGGGAGGGTGGTGTTATTGACAGTGCAGGGCAGTCTGTTGTGTAAGGTTCTAGTGCGTGTGTGCAGTTGTGTGCGTTTGTATGTATGCAGTATGGGGGGTGTAGGGTGTTTGTTTGTTTGTTTTTAAAGGAGAGAAAGAAAAGGGCGGGAAAGAGAGAGGGGATGTTGGGGGGTCAGAGGGGATGAGTATTTTTCGTGGCAGGGGTGGCTTATAATATCTCATGGTCCAACAATATTATGTTATAATATTTTGTCTTTATATATTGGTCTTTATTTGTATTTGTAGTTTTTTGTTTCCTGAGACAGGTTACCCTCCTTAAGCTGCCACCAGACCCTGGGGAGGGGGCTGGCTGTCAGAGGTGTCTACTGTCTACTGTCGCCCTTCTGCCCATTCTGAACAGCCCCCAGACCCGTCAGGAGAGAGGCGGTTCCCTGTTGGGAGAGGGATGTTTTATTTGTTTTCCCTTTTCTTTTTCCCTTCCTCCTTCCCAATTAATTTCTTTAATTATTTCATTTATTTGAAACCGGACGTCAGGCCACCGCAGCCAGGAAATAGGGAAAGGGATGAATAAGTGAAGGAAAGGGAGAAAGAGGAGAAAAAAATAAAAAAGAAGGAAAAAGAAAGGGAGAGGAGGAGTGGTGATACCTGATAGGGTAAAGATAAGATGGGGGAAGGGAGGGGGAGGGAGTTATGTCAGAGGGATATAGTAAGGTGTTGTTGGTAAAATGTATTTTTTGCAAGCAATGCTGTTTTTATATGTGATTATTATAATAACAATGATAAGTAAAATAAATAAATTATACAATAAATAACTAAATAAATCAATTAAGTAGCCCATCCATCCGCCATCTAACCATCCGATTGATTTATTGTAATAATAGTAATAATAATAATGGTTAAAACAATATATATATATATACATATATATTTATAATAATAAAAATAAAAGTCAAAAATCTTAATAGAAATACATATATGCATGTTGATATTTTGTGAAGGTAGTGAAAACATAGTAGTGATAATAGTGGTAAACCAGTAGACAGTATACTAATAAGAATAACCACAGTAATACTAGAATTAAAGCAACAACCCCCCCCCAAAAAATATTAGTACTAATACAACAGCCACTTAATCCATTCTAATAATAATGATAATACTAAGAGCTAAATTGTAATATTAATAAAGAATATAATTTAATAATAAAGAAAGAGAAGAAAAAAACAACAAGTAAGGTTCTAATAGTTGAGAGAAAAATAATGTAGTATTAATAAATAAACAAGTAAAATACATTAATGTTAAAAATAATGCCTCAGGGGAATAATGACATAGTAATAATAATAATAATAATGATAATAATAATAGTAATAGTAGTAGCCATACCCATGAAAATAACAATAACCATATCAATAATAGCTATAATTACAATAACAATAATAACAGTAGCAATGACAGCATCAATACTAATAATATTGATAATACCTATAGTCATATTAACATTTGTAGTAGATCAATAAATAAGCCACTTGTTCATTAGTAAAATAAGAATGGTAGTCGTAATAATAATGACATTTTATACAAAGACAATAATAATACCAACCATCAGCACATTTTATACTAAGACAATAATAATACCAACAAACATACAAACAAATTGCTAAGAAGAAAAAGAGAAATGAGGTATTAGTAAGGGGGGAGGCTAAGAGAAGAGAGAGAGAGAGAGAGAAAGAGAGAGAGAAAAGGGATGACGCACACATAAAATAGTTACGAGATAGTGTTTAGGTGTGAATGTTGTGAATAGAGTGTGAATAGATGATGTATTGAGGGGTAAGATGTGAAACAGTTTGGTTCTGAAATGTTGAGTGTGTGACATGCTTATGACTGCATGTATGGGTAAGTCTGAGAATGGAGATGTGAGTGGTTTAGTGGTTTAGTGGCATTCGCTAATCAGCAAAATCGAAATTGAGGTTGAGATTTGAGAGAAATGGGGTCCAGGTTATCAAAAAGTGTGAGATTTGTTTTCTTAGTTGTCCTAACAGTAGTCCTAATAGTTGTTTTTTCCATTGATATGTGTTTTATAATGAGATTTAGCCAATGATTGATGTTTATTGTTGGTTTGTTTTTCCAGTTTGTAAGGATGACCTTCTTGGCGATAGCTAGGGCAATGAGTGTGGGTTTTGTGTATTTTGGTGGGAGATCTACTGAGGTTAAGTCACCAAGTATATGCATAATGAGGGACAGAGGGGAATTCTGCAACCCAAGATTGTGGAGAGCTTCTGTGTTATCTGAAAGCAAAAGTGTTGTACGGGTGGACAGAGCCATAAGGAGTGAAGGTAGTCATCTGTAGTGCCTAGAGTGCATTGTGAACATTTATCTGTGGTGGAGAGACCCATGTTGTGCATTTTGTATTGAGTAATGTGTGTTCTATGGAGGATTTTATACTGAATCAACTGCAGATTTGTATTCTTTGTCATTTCAAATGAATTTCTGCAGACCTGTGTCCAGAGGTCAGTGTCAGAGGGGAGAGATAAATCTCTTTCCCATTTAGCAGTTGGCAGGTGGATGTTATTATCTATATTGGAAATTCATTTATATAAGTTTGGAAGAATGTTGGTGGATGTAGAATATTTCATGATCTGTTCTGCTGGATGGGGTGGTTGGAGTGAATAACTTACTATATTCATTTTATTTTTAATGACTGACTTAATTTGTAGGTATTGAAGAAAGTTTCCCCCTCTGACCCCATACCGCTGGACCAGGTCTTTAAATGACATAAATGAGTTGTTTTGTAATAGATGGTGGAGATGTGTGATTCCTTTTTCTTCCCATGTGTTTAAGTGAAGTGGAGATTTGTTGAGCTGAAAGTCTGGGTTGTGTGTACATGCAAGGAGTCAATTCTGATTTGTTAATTTCAAGTGTTTTCCACCAGGCTGTCAGAATTGAGGATATGAGTGGGTTTTTGAAGCAATTGTGGTGTTTGATGTTTGAGCCAATGAAGGGTAAATCAGAGATGTTTATGTTCCTGCATTCTGCTTGTTCTAATGTAATCCAAGCTATATGAGCCGGGTCAGAGTGGATCCATTTAACAAGATACTGTAGCTGGTTGGACAGGTAGTAATGCAAAAAAATGGCTGCATCAAGCTCCCCCTCTGAGTGTGTTTTTCTGTATGGTGGAGAGACTGAGTTGGGTTTTTTTTGTTTTTCCAGTAGAAGTGTGATATGACGGAGTTCAGTGACTGGAACCATGAAGCTGTAGGTTTTGTCGGAATCATTGAGAAGAGGTAATTGATTTGAGGTAGAATTTTCATTTTTATGGTTGCTATTCGTCCAATTAAAGTGAGGGAAAGGTTAGACCATCTCTTGAGATTATTGCTGATTTTTTCTAGTAGTGGAGTGAAATTGAGCTGAGTTAACTCTGACAGCCTGGAGGATACCCAGATATGTGATATTACCAATATTGAAAGACTGGTGTGTGTCTTGGATTGTAGGATTCCATGAGTTCACTGAGAAAGGGAGAATAGTTGATTTGGACCAGTTTATGGTATAGTCTGAGATTTGTGAGAAATTATTAATGACGTTGATTACTTCCTGTAGTGTTGTGGATTTTGAAGATAAAGTAAGATATCGTCAGCATATACATTTATTTTGTGTTCTATGTTAGCAGTGTATATTCCTTTTATTTTATGGTTTTGTCTGATGGCGCAAGAAAGTGGTTCAATGAAAATGGCAAAAAGCAAGGGAGAGAGTGAGCATCCCTCACATCTAAACGTCTTCTGATGTTGTTAGTGGAATGTCGTCCTTTGATGAAGCCGGTTTGATCATTCTGGATTACGGATGGAAGTATTGTTTCTAACCGGGATGCGAGTGCCTTGGAAATAATTGTAACGTCTGTGTTGACTAATGATATGGGGCGGTAAATAGAGGGAAGAGTTGGGTCCTTGTCTGGTTTTAATAAGACCTTTATGGAAGCAGTGTTCATCTGGGGGGGGGGAACTGACCTTTGTTTTTAACTTTGGCTACCATCCTCAGGAAAAGTGGATTCAGTGTCTGCCAGAAGTGTTTAAGGAATTCAGCTGGGAATCCCAGGTGCTTTGTTATTTGGCATTTGTGTGAGAGCCTTGTGTAGTTCAGGTAGTGTTAATGGAGCCTCTAAAATGTCTGCTTGATCTGCGGATATTTGTGGTAACAGTTGATTATCCAGAAACGAGGACATAGTTGTCAGACTGGGGTTATTTTCAGGAGAATATATATTGCTATAAAAAGTTCAGAAAGTATAATTTATGGCATGTACAGACTGTATAATTCCCTGTTGAATTCTTACTGTTATTATCAGAGATTTCTCTTTATTGTGTTGAAGTAGATTTGCGAGGAATTTGCTTGATTTATTGTTTTGTTCACAGTTGTTGTATCTCAACTGTTGAAGGAGGAATTCTGTTTTATTTTTTTTGTCAGGATGTTATTTAGCTGAAATTTTAAGGTTTGTAATTCATTCCAAGTGTGTTCTGTGGGATTGTTTGCGTCGTTATCTGTTAATTATTTTATTTTGTTTTCTAAGTTACTTTGTAGTTTTTGCTCTTGTTTTTTCTTATGTGAAGAATATGATATGATTTTCCCTCTAATTACCGCCTTACCTGTTTCCCATAGTAATGTGGGAGAGGTATCTGGAGAGTCGTTCATTTCCAAAAAGGATGCCCACTCCTCCTTGATTAAAGCTTCAGTAAGCAGTATTTTTTTGGCGTCATTGGGCAAAAGTTCCATAATAACCTTTCAGCATATTGTAATTCAAGTGTTCTGAGAGAAAACTAGACTTCTGCTCCTCCTTATGGTTCTGTTTTCAGGCTTTAGAACATCTAACCCGTGACGGGAGACTTTGACCAATCACAGGTCAGTTCATTGAGAGAGCGTTCCTATCGGCTGTGCTCCAGTCTTTGACATTATGTTAAAATATCAATGACTGACACAGGGCCCCATGACAGTGTAGTCAGCGTGTCTTTGTATTTACTGGATGTCTGTATTTAATGATGTTGTCTATATACGAAAATGTTTGGGAGTAAAAAATCTGACTTCAAGGTACAAAATTAGGGATGCACTGATCCGACTTTTTTAGTCCCGATACCGATAGCGATACCTGGGCTTTGGGTGTCAGCCGATACCAAGTACTGATCCGATACCAGTGTTTAATTAATAAATTGTATGCCTCACTGTGTGGAAGAGACTGGGATCATTCCTTTATGTGTAAGACAACATCAGGCTGGACTTTAACATTGATTTACTAACTTTTTTAAATAAAATGTGACCAATAAATACATGGATATACATTTATTGAATTGTTCTTTATTATTGGGATGGTGGATTGTGCACCAACAACTTGGTAAGAGATCTTCAATTAACAGGAATTACAATTCAGGTTTCAACCTTTTTAACGCAGCAACAAATAGGTCAAAACTTAATCTTATGTATATAGTATAGAAACATAGATTTGAGTTAAATAGCCCCATTGTCACCTATATCCGATCCAGCTATTTGAGTCGGTATCGGCCCGATATCAGATCCAGCATCGGTATCGGTGCATCTCTATACAAAATGTTACTAGAAAAAATAACAGTGGATGAAGAGTCAAATTAAATATAGATGCACATCAGTGTCAATGCCATTGGCAACTACATGAGCAGCCCCACACAGTTTTGCAGCGATGGCTGAGGCTGCACAGATCCAGGCCTGTCTTACCCCGACACACTGCAGGGTTAACCAGGAGAAATCTGCACAGAGGTGCCACTAGATGAGACTTAACAGACACATAAAACTGTTGTTCATTGTGTTGAGAGTGCCAGTCCTGCTGGCCAGTATATGGCCCAGTACGGCTCGTCAAAAGGCCAGGGCTCTAGTTTTTCTCTCCAGAATCTGCAGTTTGGGGTGAACAGCCTCAGTTTGACCTCTGGGGTCAAACTCTGCTCTCCAACTACCGAAAGGTTCTCTGAAATAAATCTGCAGATATACTCAGACTGACAGATGGTTGAGGAACATCTAGGTCTGTTTGTCTGTCTGATAAATACTTTAACACAGCGAGTTTGGGGGCGTTAAAGTCCCAACATGATCATAAACGTACTGGAAAACTGTAAGTTAGCTGCTTAGCTAGCTAGCTAGCTAGCATTATTGCTAGTCCAGTTAACTGCATAGCTGCTTTTAATGTTTCTCGCTGCAGCTGACAATCACTTGATGGTGTCGGTAAAGAGCCTCTAAACATCACGATACTGTCAGATAAAAGGTAATACATGTATTAAATCCGTGTACAGCAGCTCCAACTGAGGACTAACTATCAGCTATCTATGTTGTTTTCCACACAGATGCAAAATAGTGTCCAACAACAGTTCTGTTGACCTCCTGAAAACAACACACACAAAAAGGTTCCTGCACACTAACTTCTTCTTCTTCTTCTTCTTCTTCTTCTTCTTCTTTGGGGTTTTACAGCTGGTATCCTTTGTGTTGCATTGCTGCCTCCCTCTGGTTTTACCCGTCCACTAACACTACTCGACTCTATTCTACTCTACTCTACTCTACCCTTCTCTACTCTACTCTTCTCTACTCTACTCTTCTCTTCTCTACTCTACCCTTCTCTACTCTACCCTTCTCTACTCTACCCTCTATCCTCTACCCGTCTATTTAACTCATATTTGTGCATGAAGTAAGTACGTGTTCAACTGTCTCCATGATCTGACACTGGCTACAGTGTCCAGTAGGCTGTTTTTCAATAATATGCAGTGAGCTGTTCAATTGGCAGTGCCCAATTCTTAGTCTGCTAACTATAACCTGTTCTTTTCTGTTTTTACCATAACTTCTTAGCCCTCCTACTTTATTTTGGATTTTGTGTAAATGTCTCCCTTTGGACTCTCTGTCCCAGTGCTGCTGCCACTGTTTGTTGACCTCCGTCCAGACGATGCTTTTTCCCTCAGATTTTGACAGTTTTTTGCTTCTTTCGACCTGCTCTTTCATGATCGCCTCCTTTGCTAACTTATCTGCCTTTTCGATTCCAGGTATCCCTGAGTGTGCCCATTACCCACATGAATACTACGTCCTTCCCCTGTCTAGTTATTCTTGAGTTTATGAACAATATTTCATACACTATGTCTTGTTGGTATTTGGATGATCCTGATTTAATGCTTGATAGTGATGAAACTGAATCACCACAGATGAGTATTTTACTTTCTCTTATATCTTCCGCCCTCTCCAATACTAACAGAATTGCAACTAATTTAGTTCAACTGCATACACACTCAAGTAGTCTGATGTTCTCCTCTTAAACCGCATCTGGTGACTGGGTATCATCACTGCTGCCCCTGTTGCCTCTGTCTTTGGATTCTTCGATTCATCTGTAAAAATCTGTATATGATCATTGTACTTCCTATACCTGTGGATGTAATACTCCTGGAATAGATCTGCTGTCTTATTTCTGTGTTTAATATTCATTATTTCCATGTCTACATTAACATTTTGCAGCATCCAGTACGGTCTCTCAGGCCACAACACAATTGGGCTGAATCCAATCCTGTGAATTTTCATTTGTTCTGCTATGCCCTTCCCTATCCATCCAAAACTTGTTTTCTTCTCCTTCCCCCTCTCCCAACAAGCATCCAAGACCCTCTTAGTTGGATGACACTCACTGTGTCCCCTCAGATTTAACCAATAATTGACATCAGCTGCTTCCTACGGATCCACAGTGGCATCCGTCCTGCCTCATCTTGAAGAGCACACACAGGTGCAGTTTTCACTGCTCCTATAGGCCCATCCTCAGCGCCCGGGCTTGAATCACATCGAGGTCTGACAGCACAGACTCTGCTGCTAACCCATACACAACACACCCATAATCAATTCTCATCTGGATCTCCTACACAGTAACGTTAAGTGTTTTATCTATACTATGAATACATAAAAATGTGCACAGTGTGTTGTGTGAGCCCAAGACAAATTTCCCTGTGGGATAATTAAGTATAGCCTCACCTTGTATAATAATAAATAGCCTATATCTGTTTAACTGAAACATTTTTATTCTCTTTCAGCTATTCTAAATGATTAACAGTATTACACACAACAGGCTAGGATAGGCGAAATATAGTGATATTAATACACATTTCAAATCTTTTAAATCTATTATTTAGTTTGATATATTTTTTCTCTTTTTGTTATTTTTTTCTATTAATTTACTTTTTAAAATTATTTTATTTTTATTTTGTTTTATTTTATTATTATTTTTTTTTTCTGTTGTGTGATCAAGATCAGCATGGGGTGGGTGAGAGGGTTTTTATTTGATATGATGAAAAAATTGGAAATTAGATTTTTCCCTAAAAAAAGATGATGAGAGGAAATGTAATATTATCAATAATGACTTAAATTTATTTTATTTCACAATCTTTATCAGTACAGTGTGACCAGTCAATCAATCTGAGATAATTATAATTTAAATTTGATTTGATGCTAATATGTCTTTAACAACCTACACATAGCATGTTTGTCTAAATATTCACAAAACAAAACAAAAAAAGATGAAAACCAAAACGAGACACAGCTGTGTGTGAGAGCAGTCATATGTGCTACATAGGGTACTGTTTATCCGGTGGCAGTGGGGACTGGAGCCCGAGGCTGTAAATACAGCACTTGTGTTCTCATCTTGTGAAAAGGCTTTTTGATGGAAGAGGTGGAGGAGCCCGAATGGATAGTTTTCTTCATGACTTTGAAGTAGGCTGGAGCTGACCCCTATGACCTGAACCAGCACACTCACAGACGGCGGCTGTCTATCAGGAGCTGACCCCTATGACCTGAACCAGCACACTCACAGATGGCGGCTGTCTATCAGGAGCAGGATGTAGTGACTTGATTTCATGCGGGAATCACAACCTTGAGCCTCCGGTCTATGAGGCAGTGTGGCAAGAGTGCAACAATGTGTTCACAGTCTGCAGATGAAGGATATTAGATATACACAGACCTTTGTCCTTCATAATCAAGGTTGCTATTCATGAATCTTTTTATAGCGTCACATGTGATTTGCTCGTTCCACAGGCCTGAAATTTAATACTGCAAAAGCTATTTAAATTTCTGGGGCCTCATTTATAACCGTTGCGTACGCACAAAACGGGGCCTGAAATGTGAGTACGCCACTTCCCACGCAAAAGCTGTGATCTATAAAACCAAACTTGACGGGAGAATGTGGGAGAGGCATCACTATACGTATAATGATGCCTCTCCCACATTTAACTTCACTTCATACTTATAGATCCACTTTATCATAAACATTCAAACCAGCATTGTTATTTGTGCTAGTGAGCCATAACTATTCCATAACCACCTTCCAAATGTAAAAGATATCAGCCAACTCAAATATTTAATCAGCGCTGTCTCACCATCACAACTGGGGGTCCTCCCCCAGAAAAATTGAGTTTCAGAGACTTTGTTTCCTGAATTCTGGCGACTTTAAAACAATGAAAATAACAAAATAGTAAGTACAATGCAACAGCATTTTTCTGTTAAACTTCTAATTTTACCTTTAAATCTCAGGAAAGAAGACTGAATCATTCGCCCCTCTGGCATAAACTTTGCGTGTGAATATCTAGCATATACTAATATTCATCAGTTATAATTAACTGTTTTGCCCCTGCTGTCCCTTTTTTAGGATTATACATGCTGTACAGTGCCAGAAACAGGTAAAAAAAAAAAGTAAATTTCACAGTCTTATATGACCTATCACATTCAGACTCTGATGGGGGGGCCCAGTACCAGCCCCGGCCCCCACTTTGGCCCCACCCATGGCAGACACACATAAGCAGACACAGGCTTCAGCTCGTGCGGAGATTAATAGCGTGGTGCTTCCGTTCACTACGGGAACGCACACGGCGCAAATCCGCTTGGGCTGCGCCGTTATGTATCGCCATTATGAATTTCCCAGAGAAGCTGATATGGAGAGGGCAGAGGAGATCCGGCAGCTTGTGAGAAGCTCCGGAACGCATGAAAAAGTCACGGTACGCCAAGGAGTAAAATGAGTAAAATACTGGGTACCGCTACGTACCGGCCCACTAGAGCACTGCTCATCTCTCATGACATGTTGAGCCAGGCAGCTAGCCTATAACTGCTCATCTCTCTCCCTCTCTCCCTCACTGTGGCCGCCCGGCACAGAGCCATTGGGTCAGCCCAGTGTCATTAAGGAAAAGAAATGGGCCGATTTACCTGTTTTATGGGCCACCCCAAAAAAAAGAAAAGACATACGTCAGCTGGCCAGTCCAGCCCTGGGTGGAGGTGACTGGTGAAGCAGAGTGTGTGGTGCACCGCGGTGGCGCACTGGAGACAGTCTGATAGTTGCATATAGCTGTTTCATTTTGTCTATGTATACTGTATCTGTCCCTATCTAATAAACCATAAATAAATGAATATGTCATGTAAATAATAAATCTGTTGGCGCTCTGTTCTGCCATTCTTTAATGCTATTTGATATAATCTTGGATTTCTACAACCGGTGATGATGATTTCATCAGCTGCTCCACAGCTGACTCAAAGTGTCGGTAGTCTGGTCCTCTCCTCTGAGCTCCAGAGTTGGGGGGGACGTGATGGTGAGACAGCGCTGATGAGATTTTGAGCTAAATTTGATTTGAGATTTGAGTTGATCTTTTACATTTGATATAAGTATGAAGAGAAGTTAAATGTGTTAGAGGCTGTAGACATTTAATGTCTACAGTCTGGCTTCAATTCACCACCTCACCGTCTGCGTCTCCAGTTTCCCCTACCTCGGTACCTCGGTGCCTCCATAATGTGCGTACGCATGGGTCAAAGTTTCCGTACCGTTCCGGAAGTGGCGTACGCACATTTCAGGCTCTGTTTTGTGCGTACGCAACGGTTATAAATGAGACCCCAGATCTGAGTGTAGTGACGGACAGAGACCAGAAAGGTAGTGTGCGTTAGTTAACAGCAGCCACAGTGAAGGAGAAAAGTCAGTTACCGTTGCAGTGTTACAGAGAGGAGGTGCATTTATGTATTGACGTTTATTTATGTCACGTCCGTTCTTCTGAATAAAAGTGCCAGTCGTTACAGCAGAATTGACTCGAGAAGTGTGTTACCAACCACGAGCCAGGCTAGACTAGAGTTAGTTAGCCAAGTCCAGGAAAACTCCCAACTACGGTTCGGAGCTGAGAAGCTGGAAAGGTAACAACAATTTTATAAGTCAGATATTTTTTTCTGCACACGTACATCTTTAGTATGGATCCTAAGCACTGTTTAATAAATGAGACCCCTGGGCTGCTGAGACAGGAAGACGATTTAGGCTACATGACTGCTCAATGGATAAAATATTAAAGTTTCAGAAAGAACTTTTCTCATTTAGTCATACTGAGCGCAATGAACATCATAAGACCATCTTAAAGGGACTGTTTGTAACTTTTTAAGCGTATAAATGTACCGGGTCGGGACACATGCGCGCTCGCATATGCGCGCTCGGGTTTGTCTGAAGTCTCTCCTCCTCTACCTGCTTGCCTTCACTGACACAGCGCGTGCGTCCTCGCTGTCTCTCTCCACCTCTCATGTGCATGCTGCTCACTCCACACTGCAGAAGAGTTAGTTTAGCTCTGAGAATATCTAGTGAATGTACAGTGGACGTTTGTGCAGAAATAACTGCTGCAGCTCCTCCAGACCAACAGAGGTTTCCCGTGTCTTGTGAAGTGACGGGGCTCCGCAGAGAGAAACGTTATCGTCTCCGACCAAAACTTCGGTGTCTCCCTGCGGGCGCTGCCGGGAGACGATAACGTTTGTCTTCCTGTTTCAGAGCCCCAGCACCGACGCTGGGGCAGGAAAAGCCAACATTAGGATCAGCATTGATTCATGGAGAGACCTCCGTCTCTTGATATAATGCTTTTAGCTGACGTGTGTTGCCTCACTGTTTTGAGCGATGCTCGTTCATGTCTATTTAGAGCAATCAAGCGAGAGCCCGACGCTGACTTTAGTTGACTTAACGGCCACAGGTGTCGCTGTTAACAAGCATTTCTGAAAGTTACAAATAGTCCCTTTAATAGTTTATTCTTTTCCAGGTGTTTGTTATTTAAAATATTAAGCTAAATAAGATGTTAAAAAATAAAAACAGAGCAAAGGACAAAAACTATTCCATACATAAAAATAAATCAAAGCCACGTGCAGTGATGTAGTATATGTGAGAGAAAACCTGACCCAATTCCTTCTACTAACGGTGTTTACATTGATATAATTATGTGAATGACTTATAAAGAGTCACCGCTTTGCTAAAGCAGAAAATTGTATTAGACATGAAGAAATGTGATTTGGAATTGTATTTTGAGGGGGCCTCGGTGTCCTGGCATGCCTTATGTGAGGAGGATTTTGGTGTCTTGAGGTTAAGATAATAATAATAATAATAATAATAATAATAATAATAATAACTTATATAGCGCCTTTCAAGAAACCCAAGGATGCTTAACATAGACATAAATAGACACAACAAATGGAACATAACAGTAGCTAGGGGCCATAGGCCTTGGTGAAGAGGTGGGTTTTAAGGAGTCTTTGAAGCTGTCTAGAGATGGGGCGTTGTGGAGCTCTATGGGGAGAGAGTTCCAGAGGGTGGGGGGGGCTGTCACACTGAAAGCTCTGTCCCCAAAAGTTCACAGGTTTGTGTGGGGGATGGAGAACTGACCCGTGACCTGGTATTAACATTCGTCCTGAGTGATCCAATCACAAGTGGACAGCAGTGTGTAGTGAATGCGTCCTGGGCCACATTAAGGACCGCCTACTCATCTCGTCTACTCTAATAGCCTTCCCCTTCACACGCTCCTCTCTTTTGATGATCTCTGTGACCACACACCCAAAACTGGCATTCCTTCAGGAAATAAAGGTGCCACTCCTATTTGATGAACTCCCCCTAGTAAAAGCAACTTTTCCCCAAATAGGATTACTAAGCCTTTCATCAGTGTTATCAGTTTAGTGAAACAGTCTTCACCACCCCATTTACTGCAGTAAATCTTCTGTGTGCTCCTGTCCCACATCCCAGGAGTTTACAGGAATGCCAGCTGCAGAAACAAAGCACTTAATGCCTTTAACCTCTTAGGGCCGGAAAACCATTTTTCCCCCTTGTAGAACAAACTGAAGTAATATAATGCAGAGCTTGTCAGAATATGGGACCTGTGGGGGTCCTTAAAGGATTCCCAGAGGCAAAGACAAAATCTGAGAAATAGTTTCACTTTCCTTTGGAGATCAGGAATCTTTTGTAAAAGGGGTCACTGGTGTAATGCAAATCTCTCTTTGATGGTCCTTTTTCAACTGAAGTATAGAATAAACAACAGGATCACAAGGAATGCAATGTTACTATTGTAAAATATATAGAAGGTGAACTTTAATTCATAAAATCAAAGATGACAAAAACAATGATAATGTTATGTCTCATTTATACTAAAATGTTTCACTTGATGCCTCATAATTCAATATGATGCAGAGACTTAAATAAATCAAAGTGGACCAACCAGTGAGTAAGCAAATGCTGTACCTCCCTCTGTTGGCCAATCTGGTTATTTCTAAAGAATGAAGAATCATTCTCTGATTTTGCATTCAAACAAGATAATGTGCGTGCGTGTGTGTGTGTGTGTGTGTGTGTGTGTGTGTGTGTGTGTGTGTGTGTGCGTGCGTGCGTGCGTGCGTGCGTGCGTGTGTGCGTGCGTGCGTGCGTGTGTGTGTGTGCGTGTGTGTACGTGTGTGTGTGTGTGTATGTGGGTGGGTGTGGGTGTGTGTGTGTGTAGGTCATGATCTCAAAAGACATCTTTGGAGATGCGCTTATCTAATTAATTTGCCTTTATACTCTTGGGAAATTCCCTATCAGCTTGTATTCTGCACAACAACAGCAACAATAATATGATGTCTGGCCAGAGTCCAGATTAACAAACCCTCCAGACATGTCAGAGGGTATCAAGCTATTAGCTTGTCCGTGAAGACTTTTGTGAGTTTACATTTGCATCATCTTCATCATTAAGAACACAGAGACAATATTTGCATCTACACAGGGAGATATAGGAGCAATTGTAGGTCATAAAAAATGCAAGATACAAGTGGATAAAATCTTGGTCACAATAAGGCCAAAATAATCTTTAAAAAATAGTATTCAGATCATTTATTTAAGTAAAAGTAGCAATACCACACTGAAAAAAAGAGTACTGGATTGAAAATGTTACCTTAAAAAGTGTGTAATTATTATCAACAAAATGTACTTAACCCTCTGAGACCCACTATAGACCCATCTTTGTCCTTTTTTTAGGGAGTACAGGGGGTCTTTAGGGGGAGATAGCAGGTCAGCAGTTGATGTCACATAGAAGCAGGCCCGTATGATGTAATGGAACTTACTGATGTAGGCCCCGATATGATAAAGTATGATGATAGTGAAGATGACAGAAGTTGAGTTGATTCACATGATTTGAGTCAAGGGATTGACGTGTTTTGTTATTTCAGAGTTTAATTTTGCATTTTTGGTGTCAATAAATTAAAAATAAATAAGGTCTGTGACTCTAAATTAGAAAAGTTCTGATCAGTCAGGAATAGACGTGATTTTAAATATTAATAACTATTACAGACTGTGGGCTAAAACACACTAGAAGCCTGATTCTCCTTTACAATAATTCACTTGCTACATGTTTACAATCAGGCAGGCAAACTCATTCAAATACATAATAATTAAGATTAATGTATATGATGGAATATTATCATTAGAATGTGCCAGAGGTCACCAAATTTGGGCTTTTCTAAAAAAAATCTCCTGGGGAGCATGCCCCCGGACCCCCCTATAGCTGGCTACTGATTCCCTCTGGCTGGCTACTCCATCTCCTTGTGGAAAGCCCTGATCGGGGGCTCAACAGAATAAAAGCCAGGTTACAGAGAGAACAAGAAAATGAAAGGATCAGAGAGGCAATGATCAAAATTCTGGAGAAGCAGCAGGTATGGCAGGAGAAGCTGAACGTACAAAGATGAGGAGCTAGGCAGACTAGCAAATAAAACCCGCTAGTAGGCTCATTTTAAAGTTAAGATAAGATAAGATTAGATATTCCTTTATTAGTCCCGCAGTGGGGACATTTGCAGTGTACAGCAGCAAAGGGGATAGTGCAAAAAACAAGATGCATCAGCTAACACAGTAAAAAAAAGAGCTAAACAAAGTGTAACAAAATATGAACCATTTAAATAGAAGGAAGTATAAAAATAGGAGCAGTATATAGAGTATTGACAATAAACAGACTATTAACAAAATAGCACAAGTGGAAAATGATATTGTACAGTGAGAATGAAATGAAATTCTACCTGAAAATATCAGGTTATTGTCAGTTTTTGGTGTGTAAGTGTAAGTGGTCTACTGGGAGCAGTGCTGGTTGTGGAGTCTGAGTCTTTGGAGTGAAGATACTGGTATCATATGAAACTGGGCGACCTGGAGTCGGGGTGGATGAGGGGCCCAATTTGTAAAGTCTGTCCCCCTGCCCAATTTCCCAATGGCTGGCCTGTATAGAGGTGGTGTACATCATCTGAAAGCTGGGAACCTGAAGATTAATGTGAGATGCTGCTCAGCACTGTGTGTGAACACTTTGAGACTTCTGCAAGAATTCCTTTTTCGGCGATTGGATGGCGAGCACATCTGTTCTGGAAACTGCTCAGACACCATCCTCTGAATGCTCTAGGTCTCTAGTCTGATCCATCCATCCTCTGAATGCTCTAGGTCTCTAGTCTGATCCATCCTCTGAATGCTCTAGGTCTCTAGTTTGTGGCTGTAAAGTTTCATGAGGCTGTGATTATCCTAGAGGTCACCAAAGGTCAGTTTATACAGAGAGGTCAATGAAATATCTCCTATGGGGACTAACATCATCACACATGAATACAATTGGTTTCATTGGATCCACCAGAGTCTCAGCTTTACAGTAATACCCAATCTATGGAATTCCAAGACTGTTTAGGGACCCCAGTATGCAGAAATATTCAAATACACCATTTTAGAATCAATTTTATAATATTTATATTGCATTAAAAAAACTGCATGTGATTATCATAAAGTGGGCATGTCTGTAAAGGGGAGACTCGTGGGTATCCAGAGAACCCATTTTCATTCACATATCTGGAGGTCAGAGTTCAAGGGGCCCCTTTGAAAATGGACATGCCAGTTTTTGCTCGCCAAAATGTAGCCTAACCTTGTAGCATTATTTAACCTCCTTCCCGACAAGCTAGCATGACATGGTTGGTACCTTATGTTTTCTAGTTTCATATGATATCTGTACCTGTATCTAGCGCTAAAACTGAACCTGCTACAGTCTCTGCAATACACTAAAGTTGGTCGGGATTGCCCGCGATCCCACGGGTCTCAGAGGGAAGTATCGAGAAGTACTCATTAAATGCCTCCTGTGAGTGATATGAATATATATTATATCATTAGATTATTGACACTGATGCATTAAAGTATAAGTTGCATTTTATTGTTATAGTTGGTTGTCGTGGAGATAATTTGAATAATTTGATTTACTGTTGGGGAGTTTAATCTGTATTAAATCTTATAAACTTTTGTGTATAAATGTATCTTTTGTGTGTATAATGTAGTGACTACAGCTGTCAGATAGATGTAGTGAACTAGAAGTATAATGTGACAAATTCAAGTAAAGTACATTTCAAAACAGACCTCTACATATGGGTTAAATAAACATATTATACATTTCCTGCTGGCTTTATATGAATGGTTTCTATATGTTACCTTTTATTCTTTGGGGTTTATTCAATTTGATATGGTTTGTCAAAGCAGGTCTGTAACAAAGCAGCTTCTTGTGAGTGAGTAATGCCTCTGAGTTCTTCTTCATTATGATCATTGAGATAATGGGAATCTGAACTCGCTGCGTTCCCTCAGAGCCAGCGGGCGGTTTGCTGTCTGTATATGTTGAGCACTGATTTCTGCTGAGAAAGACGAGTCTACAGCCTTCCTCCCACATCTTCACTTCACCACTAGAGGATATTCTTTGTCATATAACCTCAAGCAGCATCTCAACCCCGAGCTCATGCAAACGTAAGCCCCCGCATGCTCAACATGTAAAAAGAATCAAGGCTTTACACCAATGTCAAGAAACATGTGGATTCAAGTTTCACATGTCTGAATGGGTCCAAGGTCACAGTGCTGTTTCTCCAGTCATTGGACGGGCTGATCTTTATTAGAGATATGACATGTTGAAGAATATATATATGTGAGCTCAGGGTTCTCACTGTAGCGTATGTGTTGTGAAGGAACGCTTTATTTTAAAGGGACTGTCATTTTATACTTTCCTCCGATGTTTGCAGGAAAAATAGAGGCAAAGCGTATTATTAGAGTTTAGTTATTTTTAATGTATAAGCAGAAAATAAGTTCTCCATTTAAATCCAAGTAAATATAGATAGCTTTATTGTTGCAATCCTTATATGTCGCATGCTTGCCTGTAGACACATTTTACATTCTTCCATGTCTTCCATTTCACCCAAATAGTACTCTGTCTTTCTGTCTGTGTCTTTGTCTGTCTCTCTCTGCTTGCGTTTAGCAATGCTGTTCATCTGTCTGATATACATACAAAGCATTTCTTCTTTCCGCCTATTCAGGAAAATCCAAATTTACCACTTTTGACAGTATTACAGTTTAGCTTCCAGCTTTTCTAGCAATGTATTTCAGCTCTTAGCTTCTTTAGGTAATGCAGTTCAGCTTCCAACTCTGCCAGTTGTACATTTCAACTTCTAGGTTTTTCATTAGTGCAGTGCAATGCATTTGAGCTTTAACATTTAACAAGTCATTTCACATTTCTGCATTTTCAGCAATGCTTTTCAATAAATTTCAGCTGTCAGCATTCCCACGCATTTTCAGCAGGAAATGCATTTTCTAGTTTCTATTTTGATTTTACCTTTGTTTAACTAGATAAGACAACTGAGAACCAATTCTCATTTACAATGAAGACCTGGCCAACAGGCAGCGACAGAAGGCAAGGACATACAAGATATTAGATTGTAGAACATAAGTATGATAAGGGCAATAAAACATTAGACAAAATTAAAACATCCCAATATATACAGTATATACAACAACATATGCATAGCATGTGCTGTGTTCCAGAGAGGCAAATTCAGACGCAGATGCAGTGATCAGAAACTATCTCTTTTTAATGAGCTCTTAAAGGAGGGTAACGGGATGAGGGTGTGGAGTTTTAGTGTCCTTTGTAACTCGTTCCAGTCACTAGGAGCAGCAGACTGGAATGACTGAGGACCAGAGGAGATGCAGACTTTAGGAACGACCAGACTGATAAATTTACTAGAAGATAAGTTATGGTTACTGTTGGAGATATTGAGTAGTGAGCGGAGATATGGAGGTTGGTTCTGCCAGTGACAGTTTTATAAATGAACTGTGTGCTGCATCAGTGACTGACAGCTGATGAAAGGAGTCTCTGTAAACACTGATTCATGACTTCTGTTCTCTTCTTCTCTCATCAGATGGAAGACGTGATCTCTGTCAGAGTGTGAGTGATCAGAAAAGTGGATGTGTTGAAAGGATCAGCCGTGTCCTGATGATCCACAGAGGTTCACCACCTGGACCTGCATCTTATTTTGTCTTTTTTTTATTCATTCATTCATATATTCTGAACCCAAAATGCCTCTGCAGAATAGTTCAGTTTATGAGTGTTCAGTGGACGTTTGTTCAGAAATAACTGCTGCAGCTCCTCTAGACCAACAGAGGTTTCCCGTGTCTTGGGAAGCAACATGGCTCCGCAGAGAGAAACGTTACCGTCTCGTTACCGACCGGTTGCCGGTGTCTTCCTGCTCTTTCCGTCAGCTGACATTACTGCCAAGCAGCTGAAATATAGAGTGATATTGTGCTTTTAGCTGACGTGTGTCGCCTCACTGTTTTGAGCGATGCTCGTTCACGTCCAATTAGAGCGAGCACGAGCATGAGTCCGATGCTGACTTTCGTTGATTTCACGGCCACAGGTGTCACTGTTAAGAAGCATTTCTGAAAGTTACAAATAGTCCCTTTAAATCATTAGGTCCTAAAAGTAGGAAAATGCACTAATAGCTGAATCCAGAGTTATTTCCTTCCTCCATTCATGTGAATGAGACCCAGACCAAGGCTGGAGCGAGGGATGGGAGGAGGAGTTAAAGGAGCGAGGGCTGGGAGGAGGAGTTAAAAAAGCGAGGGATGGGAGGAGGAGTTAAAGGAGAGAGGGATGGGAGGAGGAGTTACTGGAGCGAGGGCTGGGAGGAGGAGTTAAAGGAGCGAGGGCCAGGAGGAGGAGTTAAAGGAGGAGGACTTAAAGGAGCGAGGGATGGGAGGAGGAGTTAAAGGAGCGAGGGCCGGGAGGAGTTGTTAAAGGAGGAGGACTTAAAGGAGCGAGGGATGGGAGGAGGAGGAGGAGGAGTTAAAGGAGGAGGAGTTAAAGGAGAGAGGGATGGGAGGAGGAGTTACAGGAGCGAGGGCCGGGAGGAGGAGTTAAAGGAGCGAGGGATGGGAGGAGGAGTTAAAGGAGCGAG
>CAKAOH010022765.1:25300-56668 GCA_916701665.1 Sebastiscus tertius | reverse complement strand
TATACATATATATTTGCATGGACTATTGTGGACCTTTTTTAAATTCAACTGGCACTTGTAACACATTTCTTTTCCTTCTAATCATTTATATTAGTGCATACAGAAAGTATGCTTTCTAAGCTGGTATTTAATTTTAATGACGTTGATGGTTTTGAAATTAAAATTCAACTAGCACTTTAACATAAAGGCCTGGGTTTTGTTATTATTTCTGTTACGTGCATATAAGAAATATGCCTTTCAAGCTGGCAGTTAATTTTGATGGCCTTGATAGTTTTATTGGAAATCTTAAGCAGGAGAGGATCTGTGATCAAAGTTAAAAAAGACGCTATTGAATACCTGAATTTCCATATTCTTCCTTTGTGTTGATTCTTCATTCATTCCATGATTTTACATTTAAATATCCATTATTACAAGCTTCAGTCTTAAGAAAGAAAAAAACAATTGATCATGATTAATCACAGCAAATTGTGCGATTGATTAATTCATTTCTTTTAATCAATCGACAGCCCTAGATCTTCTCCGGTATAAATTACAAGACTTCTTATAAGAATGAATACTTTACTAGGATGTGTGTTTCTTCTAAAATAATTTGAACCTCTCCAGCAACAGTGCTGCACCTCTTGAAACACAGATTTTGATGCATACACATTGGGTGTTGCAAGGATAAATTACCTACCTGGTAGTTACAAGGTGGCTCTAACATCTTTGCCACTCAGCTTAAACACGCACACACACACACACCTTGCTTTCACTCCCGACAATTGCTTCACTCAGAACGCTCCAAAATTGAGAAACTGGAGCTTGAAAGGGGAAAGAATAGGGACAATAAGAATGAAAAAAAAAGAAGCTGAAAACAATATTCACTACTTACTTCTCCTCTTTCCAACGTCTCCCTTGGAGGTGGCAGCCTCATTTAGCAGCACCATCCCCATGGTGATTGCAGCATCTGGGACAAGGTTGTCAAGGAAACAACACACTTGCATACAGGGGAGGGAGAAGCTGGAAGTACACTCTGCCCCGGGAAGAACTGCCGGACACACATTATGCACTTACAGATATGCATATATGTGCATAGTAGGAGCACGCAAACAACTTAGCAAGAACATCAGTCACTGGTACTGTGACAGCACAAAGTATATATAAAAGGTGTGGACACAATAACATGAACAAAAATACAATGAATCCAGTACAATAGCTTTACAATAAATCCTAAAGGTCCCAACCGTCATGTTTTGTTGAGATTGTGTCAGAGAGGCGTCAATTAAACTGCTAATATTGAGGGACATACTGGTGTACTGCAATACTGTACACTATATGCTGGGATAGAAAACTAAAATTAAAACAGGAGAGACTTTGCTGAAAGGTCATTCTTTCTTGTCTTATTTTTCCTAATACAGTTTTATCTAAAGGAGAAAAGGTGTTTTCCAAAGAATCACAAAGTGTTGTGCTATTTTTTTCCAAGATAGGTCAAGAGATCACATGGCAACATGTGGCAACACAATACTAAATCACCCTTTTTTTCTACTATTGAATTGAATCTTCAGTGGTACATTATGATGTTTTTTTCCAAGGGTCCTTATCCTTGGATGGTAAACATCATAATGGATGCCCAATTCAAAGGTTTTTTTTATTTTTAAAGCCCACACAGTGTGGTGATGTCAAGTCCAATCTCTAAACATAATAGACTGACAAAGGCACAGAGAAGACATGTCACATGTCATGGCCCTCGCTTGTGTAGAAAATGATGCTCTAAAGTAGTGTGAATAGTGATGCATTGCAATAGCACACAGTTGTAGAACGTGAAAAACCATTTATTCTGAGTGGATTCTGAATCTTGTTGACGAGGAAACGATGATAGAATTGCTGCAAAAGTGAAAAACATATCGTCATGTGTGACTGTGAGATCTGCTTATTTGAAATTATCTTTAAACTGCAAATACAAAACACATTGAGACTAATTGTTACCATTGGTACTAGGCACGTGTAGTATTTAGCTATTGTTTAAGTTATATGGCTTGTTGAAATAATGACAAACATTCCATCATGAACAGTTCATTCAATATTGTGCACATCTCTATTTAACAGAAGCGAGCGGCGCTCCATTCAACACTTGAGCTGTTTTAAAATCACTGCAAAGCACAGCCTCAGGTGGCTTATAATTACAGATTCTTTTCTCCGGCGTGCGCTGCATACAGATCCACAGAACTGAAGAAAACCTGACGGGGTGCACAAACAAAGGCTGCCACATGGGGAAGTGCAGAGCAGAAACTGAGGCATCCGCTTGATGATAGGGTAACAGACATGATACGCTGCCATCACACGAACACAAGAGATATCCCCACACACAGAACTGAAGCATGGGAGGTGGCAGTGTGGGTGCTTGTAGGAAGCTTTGCTACACTGTGATAATGAAGTCATCATAACAAATGGATATGTATCAGTGTCTATAAGAGCATGCAACTGCACTGATTTGTAGTTCTGCCATCTGTATTTATTGCATCTGTCTTGGTGCACCCTAATCGTTCAGGTACATATTCACACTACATCCACATGCATATCATTAGAATATACAGTATATATATATATATTTATCGTTTCCCTAATCATGATTAATCACATGATTGTGATTGATAGTTAATCACTATTAATTGTAAATTAATAAAAAAAAATTATCTGTTCAAAATTTACTAGGGAGATTTGTCAAGTATTCAATACTCTCATCAACATGGGAGTGGGCAAATATGCTTGCTTTATGCAAATATATGTATGTATGTATTATTGGAAATCAAATAACACAAAACAATGAGAAATATTGTCCAGAAACCCTCACAGGTACTGCATTTAGTATAAACAATATGCTCAAATCATAACATGGCAAACTCAAGTCCAACAGGCAACAACAGCTGTCAGTGTGTCAGTGTGCTGACTTGACTATGACTTGCCCCAAACTGCATGTGATTATCATAAAGTGGGCATGTCTGTAAAGGGGAGACTCTTCTATGGTACCCATAGAACCCATTTTCATTCACATATCTTGAGGTCAGAGGTCAAGGGACACCTTTAAAAATGGCCATGCCAATTTTTCCTCACCAAAATTTAGCATAAATTTGGAGCGTTATTTTGCCTCCTGCCTAACAAACTAGCATGGCATGGTTGGTACCAATGGAGTCTTTAGGTTTTTCGGTTTCATATGATGCCTCTATTTTCACTTCTAGCTTTAAAACTGAGGCCGCTACAACATGAACATTTCACATTTAACAGTTTTGGACAGGACTGGTTTATGGGCACATGACCAAAACAAAAAGTGAAAAGAAGTTGGCCGCTCATCAAATGCTTCTAGTTCACTCCATTGAAACTGCCCAAGGTTTGAGATTTCATTGGCACAAAACAAAAACTGTAAAATTGGCACAAAGCAGAAAAGAATCTGCAAATAACAAATAAAATTCTAGTTTATTGACACAAAAGGTCATGATTCCCAAAAATAGGCCAACCTTGTTCAGTTTATAATAGTCAATTTTAGATGTTTTTTTTAAGCATTTTATCCTTTGTGAACACAAATGAATGTTTGATTCAGATTATTAAACATCTGCTTCAAAACTGAAATCCATGTTCTTACATTGATATATTTATATTATATCATCTTTATGGTGGATTGAGGTAAACGCTATAAAACCAGCATGACTGGAGACATTTTCAATCCTCCAGTATTAAGAGGTCTGTCAGGTAACCATGCTGATGCCATCAAACTTCATTTCAATAAATAATAAGTTTGTCTTCCTGTTAGCTGGTCTGTCAGACATTTTCACTGCATACTTAAAAAACAACAACATTAATCTTCAGAAACATGTGATTTGGTGTCGTCTTGGCTGGAGTTTAAAGGCCTGCAAGCTACTGATAGCAGCTTTAAACATTCTTTTGGGAAAACACACAAATAAACACAGGACATAAACTATACGGTAAGAGACTGATAGGATATTGAAATATTCCTGAGATAGTGCACCGTGACTGTGTCTTCACCGAGTCAGTAGCTGGGATTTTTTACCATAGCAAATAGATCCGCAATGTTTTATGTTTGGTTGATGCAATTCATTGATCCTGTCCCATCTGATTATTTTGAAACATACAGTAGATCATTTAAATTTGGAGAGATCATACGGCTGCTTCTGTCAGAGAGAGATACACATATCTGTGTTTCTATTTCATCCTAAAATGGGATAATTATGCAACTCCATGTGGTACCTGTGTGCACCCGCATATGAAGACTTATTCAAGGTTACATCCATAGGGAAACCGCATCTATGACAGTCATAAAATGTGTTTACACCACCTGCAGAGACAACAAGGGGTAGGTGTGTTAGCTTTTCAGCAGGTGTGAATGTGTGTTTCATTTAGATGTAATCAGACGGGCAGAGAATAAAAAAATAAACCGCGTTAGCGTGGACAAACAAATATTGCTCTGCAGCAGGTGCGACCTTGGACCTGCTATTTCCCACGGGGACAAACACAACAGCTAGGAATGAGCGGTATCATTACCCCACACACATACAAACGCACCAGTGCAAGTGCACACAGATACGCAAGCAGACAGAGAAGAAGGCAAACACAAACAGAAACATCTATGCTGCCAAAAGTACACAAGCAAATACACACACGGAGACACACAGACACAGCCTATCATCAGGGGTTGAA
Source organism: Sebastiscus tertius (assembly GCA_916701665.1). Classification (NCBI taxonomy): domain Eukaryota; kingdom Metazoa; phylum Chordata; class Actinopteri; order Perciformes; family Sebastidae; genus Sebastiscus; species Sebastiscus tertius. Next base: position 51,979 of record CAKAOH010022765.1, on the reverse strand, counting down.
TTTGGAACAAATCAGGCAAGGAGGTGAAGTTAAAAGAGGACAATCTCTCGTCTTTGTATTGTCTGTTTTTTTCAGTCCAGCAGGCAGCCTCCCTATGGAGAATGCACACAGATGACAGAGCATTCGTGTTGGGAAAAGAAATGTAGCAGACGGAAAAAACTGGAGGCTGTTTCAGACATACAAAGGTGGCTTATGTGTTGTTTGTCAGCGAAGGGAGAATTAAAGGAAAGTGTTGACAAGATGAGCTGTTGGACAATTCACAGAGAGTTAAAATTGCTCTGGATGATTTGTATTTTGCGGGACCGTGTTTCAATTCATGTTGGACACATGAAACATAGAAACAGACCAAAGCGTTGGTGAAAGGATACTCAGAAGAAGGATGATGTGAGACTCGGCCACAAACTGAGCCTGACTGCTGCCATGAATATAACTCTGTGGAGGAGAGAGAGAGAGAGAGAGAGAGAGAGAGAGAGAGAGAGAGAGAGAGAGAGAGAGAGAGAGAGAGAGACAGACATTTAGTTTAACATTGTTCATTTCAACTGACCAAAAGGTCACAATAGGTTAAATCCTCAATGAAATTTCCGAATTGAAGAACAATACAGTAAGGAAATAAAGGGTTGCATAATGAATGGTGAAGCACAGTATTGTACAGAGAAGTTGGAAACAGTGAATAAAGAAAGGGATTTGGAAAATCATTAATACAAAGGTCACAACCTTTAGTGACAAACCTCTTCCTTGTATGTAAAGTTACAGAAAAAGTAAATGTCTGGCACTATCCCAAGAGAGAAACTTTTAATGGCTTATGAAGCTTAAAATGATGCCCAATGTCCCTTTATCTTTTGAGTACAATAACTGTCCCCAAATAAAAGCAAACCTGGACTTGGTTGTAGCCAAAATGGCATCCAGTTCCTGGCTTAATCTCATCTTTGGCTTTATCATGATGGACACAGGAGATTGAGAGTGTCCAGTACTTTCTCCTCCAAGAATATGTATTATATGCAGCATGGCAACAGCAAGATGCTTTTGTGCGTTTGTTTGATGCAACCACACATGATTTTGTCAAATATATAAGCAGGAATATGTCATTTGTGTGTGCAGATCAGTTTAAGAGTGCGTGCATGTGTGCGTGCTTGTGTATTTCGAGTCATAAAGATTTCTTGGAAGTAGTGCGTAGGTGTATAGAGGTGCTACCTTTTCACTGAGTGGGCAAAGAGGTCAATCTAACCCTACAGGAACTCTCACACACACAGAAAATATTGTATTAACTCACATTCACTGCCCGACCTCTCAATGGAGACTCCCACTGTTAAACTTGAAGGTACTGTACAACCCGTTCTTTATGCATCTTTCCAGCATGAATGCTGCTTCAGAATCTTGCCCAGTTTGAATCGTGCTGCTGAAGGCGCACCCCATTTTGTTAAGACTGTGACGGGAAATGGGTCCCATGAAAAAAAAAATTACTTGTGCGAATAGGTTCATTCTTAAGTGGCACAAACAAGTGATTTAAGATAATTTGTTTCCATACCTGTTGTATGAGTCATGTACAGATGTGAAATTCTTCTTTTTACTTGCCCATAACCAAAGCGGAACAAGTTGCCTTATAGGGCAATTTTAAGGGTGATTATGATATGATTAAATCTCATGAACATATGGCATTCATCAGGCTGAAACCAAGTGGCGACCTCCAACGCTGAGAAATGAAGCTGGAACGCAGAAGTGCCAAAAATTGCAGTTCTTTGAGTGGCCACTTGAGGCTGGCTCCAAAAGCGAGTCAATCCCCATAGAGTCAACCCCCCCTGTTAAAATCCTCAACTTTACAGCAGAAATAAACCTGCTTACAGCCTGGTACAAAAAAAAGGTTTTGGTCTATATAGCTAATATCATCATTCACGTCAACTGTACGGGGGATACATGTTTATATAACTCATAAACCTTATATCACCCATTTAAATTGTATTAAGGCTTAAAGTCAGGCATAATAGAGGGCATGCCGCTTTGAGTGACGGGTGGGTACCGTACCAGGTTGCTAGCTGCTAGCTATCTGTTCTGCTGCGTTACCGGGCCTGCCTCAGCTCCACCGATGATCTACCTCTTTGCCCATTTTTGAATTAACTGTGACTTAGGCTGTGTCGCACTGCCAAGATGGCGACAGACGGAGCCACCAACTTTGAGCTTCACAACGGCTCTTCAGAAACCTATGGGTGACGTCACGGAGATTACGTCCATATCTTATACAGTCTATGGCTGAAACAAGCAATTCACAACAATTTTGTGTAGTGATGTGAATCTGACTTGAAACACGATCAAACCGCACAGCAAAAAAGTAAGAAAGGTTTAGGATAAGAATATGCTGTTTCATGAGGCCCAATGAATGATAACCCATATACTCAAAGTATTTTGGTTTAGTTTCTGTCTGTGTCTATTTGTTAACATAAATTAACTGAAACCAACATCGAGCTCAGTGCACAGCTGTTATGCAGTCAAGTGAGAAACACTGCAGGGAATAAGTTGAGTTACGGCAACAAGCTAGTCAAGCTCAGCAGGTTTCCAGGTAAAGCCTGCAATCTTGTTGATTGACAACCGAAGGCTTTTAGCGTACATCCATAAGGCTTAGTGGTACATAAAATCCCCTAGACCTAAAACAAATCATTTATTATGACTTGAATAATTGACATATATCAAATGCATCCCTTGATACACTGGTTTTCAGAGCTGACCCGAGCTCTTAAATGTCTTGATGTTTTTTGCAGGGACCAATGATGCAACCACAGGAGTGTAGTGGCGATAGTTTTTTTTGAGTGACATTCCTTCAATGCACCAGTATGTATTGAACCGTGAATTGAGTGCACCATTAAGACTCCCAAGGATTGTCTATAGTATTAAAGGTGTGTGTAGAATTTGGCGACATCTAGTGGTGAGGTTGCAGATTGTAACCAACTGAAGCTTCTCCCGTGTGCCAAGCATGTAGGAAAACTACGGTGTCCGACGCAAAAATGCAAGAATGTGAATGGCCCAATCTAGAGCCAGTGTTTGGTTTGTCCGGCTCATTTTAAAGTTACGAAAACACTACGATTCTCATTTTCATGTGATTAAAGAACAAAGAAAACATGCTTATTAATATTACAATCAATTTCTGCCAATAGATCTCTCTAAATGCTACACACTGTTCCTTATAAGCAAGGGTGGCACAACCAGTTTGAGTGTCATTAACACCTTAAGGTTAATTACTTTTTGCAAAGGGAGGTCATTTTAGTCAGTTCTTCTTCTTTTGAGAGTTAAAACTTGGATAGGATTCAGATAAGAATCAGTATTTTGTCGCAGTTAGGATAAAGGCATTAATTTTAGACTTTCCAAAGTCTTTACATTCACCAGTGACACTTGACTCTAACAATGTATTTATATGTAAATATATTCCAACCAGTCTGACACACCACTTCAATGTGTCAATTTTCTCTGTATAGATCTCTGTTACAGTCAGTACCCATTGTCTCCCACACAGCTGAATGGTTAAGGCTCAAACTCTGCACAAGCAAGCTTCTCTGATAAGACGTCAGAGGCCCAGTTCGACCGGCATCCGTCTGAGTGTGATGGGAGAAAAGCAGAAAGACAGACAAAGGAAGACAAAGTGGAAGTCTTGTGGAAATGAGACAAATAGGAGAGCGAGAAGTCTTTCAGTGTGTTTCACATTGTTGAATCCCAGCAGATTATTAGCGTCTAGGTTTACGGCACATCTAGGGGTCTGTTTTTCCACTCGACTGCCCCAGTGTTCATTTCTTTCCCTATCAGACAGGAATAAGGATGGAAAGATGAATAGGAGATGACAAAGGAGGAGGAGTAAAGGGTGGACAGCTTTTTCTTGCTTCAGTGGAGATAAATGAAGAATTTTTGCACTTGAAAGCAGACATAAAGACGACAAAGGCTCAAGTCTGAAACAGATCCTTTTGTCTTCGGCACAAATCTGTTGTCCTGCATTAAGTGGGGTTTTTGAATTGTTATCAAGATGCTTTCCTTATTGACTGACAAACCAAGGCTCCTTTATTACCAACATGAAAAAAGTTTGTTGCACTTTATTCAGAAGTTGGTAAGAGACTGCTTTCTGCATTCCTAATCACTACATGAGAAACTGCGTCGTGTCATGAGGAATTTATATTATGTTATGTTTGATTCATTAAATTGGTTTAAGTCCAGGTTATTTAAATGTGAAAGCTGCTAGCATAAGGGTCGGGACACTTGCTGGTGCAACAGTGGCTGTAAATTAATGTGGAAAAACACAAAACACAAGCAAAGAAGCTTGCTGGCACAACATTTTAATGGTATTTGGCTTTTGGACAAGCATGAACATGAAATTTAGGAGAGTAACTTGATTAACCAGCATTGTTGTGAAGCACTATAGTGCTGTGTATGAGGTGTAGCTGAGGATTAAGATTGCCTCGTCTGTTGAAAAATTTGAAAATGGAACTTGGCAGGTGTTTTGCAGGTCCTCCTTTATACTCTGGTCCAGCAATCATTTAAAATGAGAGGCCTTCCTGCCTTTATCCAAGCCTATACATACACTCAGTTACCAGTTTGTAAGGTACACCGAGCCACATCCAATGGACTCAAATACAACGGCTCTCTGCAATAAATCCAACCTTTATGAGACTTTATAGGGGTGGACAAAGTCTTGGAAACACCCATGTCAACAGCACAACAAACTGCAGCTATTCGTAAGCACATAAACACAAGTGCAACATTGAAACAGTGCGACACAATAACCACAGTGGAATCAAACCTCCTCTATAAACGCAAACTGAATTGCACTAGGTTCAGCAAGGTGCACCCAGTCACCCGGCTCTGAGAAGTGAAGCCAATGCAGAGGTGCTTTAAACTTGCATTATTTCTAATATCCAGCAGGGGGCGACTCTTCTGGTTGCAAAAAGAAGTCTGATTGTATAGAAGTCTATGAGAAAATGAGCCTACTTCTCACTTGATTTATTACATCAGTAAACATTGTTAACATTAGTTCATGGTCTCAATTGCTAGTTTCAAGTCTTCTTCAATACAGCATGATGTTCATAAATTATGGTCCCATTTAGAGTCACATAGACCACAAAGCAGGGGATGCTTTAGGGCGTGGCTACCTTGTGATTGACAGGTCGCTACTACGGCGTTGTCCAGTCTGGGAGTTGTCCGTGTTTTTGTCTTAGAACTTCCCTTTCACAGTGTGTTTTCAGTTCATTAAAGTTACTTATAACCTTTTTGGTCACCTGAAAATGTCTTATTCAGAGTTTGATTGTACTTAGCTCCACCCTCTCGTGTCACTTCTGGCCAAATACCAAGATGTCGATGGCCAAAATGCTGAACTCAATGCTTCAAAACAGCAGCCCACAAACCAATGGGTGAGATTTTGAAGAAAACTAGTGTCAATTATTTTGAGACAAGTAATAAGGAACTGGGCTCGAGATTGGATTTTTAAATGTCTCAAACATCCTGACTCTCACTGGGATCGAGTGAATGTATCCCTGATTTTATCTCAGATTCAATGAGCAAGGGCATCGCTGTAAATGGTTCAATAATGATGAAGGAAAAAAAAAATGTAAATACAGGGCAATGAAAGAGAGGTACTTTGAGAAAATGGCACAGCTGTGCCACATTACAAAAGGCTAACTAACTAGCCCATATGCCAACCTTAATTGAATGAGACAAGCTCAGTCCCCTTTTCAGGAGATTGTTGAACAGTCACTTTGGGAAATGATTGCTAAATCAAGTACACTACGATTAGATGAGGCAGGTTAAAGGGAAATTGGGGAGGACGAAAAAATTATAAATATAATTATCGCATAAGTCCCAAAAAGCTTGGAAAAAAAACATATTAATGAGAGACATCTGCATCAGTATGCAAGGCAGGGATTTCTCTTTCATTACTAAAACTAAACAAACATTACTCCATACTATTTTTCAAGACAACGCTCTCTGCATGTTACTTCTTCAACATAAACAGAAACTGCAGATAGAGGCTACTGCAAGAGCAGAGCTTGGGGGATGAAAAATTCCTCAATCCATGGCCAGGCACTTCCAATTAATCTGATGGATTAGAATGCAGGAGTTCCATTCATTAGTGAGCAGAGCCGAGAGTGTGTGTGTGTGTGTGTGTGTGTGTGTGTGTGTGTGTGTGTGTGTATGTTTCAGTGTATGTAGCCATGCATGTGTATACTGAAAACCAGTAAGTAAATGCGTGTTTGTGAATGAGACTGTTTAGGGAGAATTTGTCTGTGTGAAAGGAAGTGTGTGTGTGTGTGTGTGTGTGTGTGTGTGTGTGTGTTCATTAGAAAGACGTAAAGCATCATGGTGGTCTGGAAGTAAAACCAGCCGCAGCTCGTGAAACTAACATGGAGATGAATGGAAGCTAACGCAACAGTCACACTCTATAACTCTCACTCTTACTTAATCAAAAACACGCAGGTTACCTATACACAGACCAACTTAGACACTTGACAATACGCCCAGACAGTATTTGAAATGTGTTTTTGTGCTGAATGTAGCCAGACATTATGCAAAAATGACCTTTTTCACATGTATTTAAATTACAACGGAATGAGACAAATGAATCTATTAAGACACCTATATAACATACAGATGAAGACAGCTTCCAATGCTTCTGCTACATACAAGAAAACTTTAACCCTTCAGTGTGAGGTTTATCTGGAGAATCAGAAGAGCACTTTCACTGATGTACAGCAACAAAACAACTGGCTAAAACGTATGAAGGGTCAAACATATAGATCTCACCCCTATCTGTAAGTGGTGGAATCGATCCTGTAAATGCTTGACTCGCACCAACTTGCATTATCACGTCGCGCATCCAATCTGTGCCGCAATTAAAGCCATCTAAAGATTCCTAGTATTTCACAACATGTATCTGAAAGACTACAAGAATACATGTCTTCAAATGACATCTTTAAGAAAGGTTCCGTCTTGCTGTGTGAGACGGTAAATTCTGATGTATTTTATTGATCTTTTAGCTGAATGTTTGCTACCTAAACATTGCTACGGAGCAAGCCAAGTAAATCCAAAATAATGCACAGTTAAGGAAGGCAATGAAAAGGTCACAGCAAATAACCGATTTGAACTTTATAGCTGCAGACCACAGTTTACAGTAGATGTAATCAGACCTGCTGGCATGACTCACTGTGCGTCATGATACAGCAATGCATCAAACAAGCTGCTTGCAGTGGGAACAGAAGGCAAAAAAAGTCTGACAAACTTTGGAGCTCGACTTATTGTTTATCCAGTCTGGAAAGATGAATCCATTCTACCAGGGAACTGGTAAAGTGCTGTCAACCAAATTATTATTTAAGTTTAAGGATGGTGATATTCTATGTTTTCATTACCGTCAACAAATTCCATGAAAAGTCCAAAACCAACAATATGTTTGTCATTCCCTCAATTCTGCCCCTAAGCTCATTGGATCCTACTGAAGACTGTAGTTTTTAGCAAATGTTGTTAAACAGGAGTAAATATTGTTTATGCTGGTGACTGCTTTCAGCTGTGCATTTACACACATCTAGTACACTAGTGAGTAGGGCCTTAATAGTTTGTGTATACATGGTATGTAAATTTATGCACGTAATGTGGAACCAAAATTCATAAGCGCGAGTTTCACCCATAAACGTTTAACTGTACGCCGTTAGTGATGCTGTTAGCACAACATGCTGATTGGCGTGAGAGTCAGTCATACTACGGCAAACGTGAATGAAAGACTGGAGCTGGAAGATGCGCCTGCGGGTTCCCAGTCAGCTACAACAGCAACTGAGAGAGAGAGAGTTGTGTGTAAGATCCACCGTTGTAGAGTATGTGAATAGAAACACATTGAACATGTGACGCATCATTTCATACATTTGACGGCATCACCCAGATTGAAGGAGGAGGAAAAAGCAAACCATATTTTGTATTTTCAAGTTAATAGCATTAAGTGATGTTTTTCAGTTTTATTGCCAATTGCGACCATAGACTGTATATAAGAAGTGGACATAGTCGCCGTGACATCACCCATTGGTTTGTGGAATGCCGTTTTTGTAGCCTCAAGTTTGGCATTTTGGCCGTCGCCATCCTGGTTATTTGCAAACAGAAATGACATGAGAGGGAGAAGTACAACAAAACGCTGAATAAGACATTTTTAGGCGACCAAAAAGGTTATAATTGACTTTCATGCATTGAAAACACACTGTGAAAGGGTTAAAGTTCTCAGAGGAAAATACGGACAACTCCCAGACTAGACAACGCCGTGGTAGAGACCTGTCAATCACAAGGTAGCCACGCCCTAAAGCATACTAACTTGACTCTAAATGGGACCATAATTTACTAAATGAACATCATGCTGTATTGAAGAAGACTTGAAACTAGCGATTGAGACCATAAACTCATGTTTACAATGTTTACCGAGGTAATAAATCAAGTGAGAAGTAGGCTCATTTTCTCATAGACTTCTATACAATCAGACTTCTTTTTGCAACCAGAAGAGTCGCCCCCTGCTGGCTGTTAGAAAGAATGCAAGTTTAAGGCACTTCCTGAATTGGCTTCACTGACTTGTTGCCTTTTAGGAAAGTTTTTGTTCAGTGTAATACAGAAGTGGTTGAAATGTTCTTTATTTTTTTATAATGAAAAGAGTTTACCAAAGTTGCCAGTGGGTAAAATGCTGCCTGAGTCCCCAGCAAGAGGATTTTGTCTGACTTGGATACTTGCGCTACTATTACATGCTGTTAAATGTCACCGTTTTTGATGTAGTTTTAACGCACAGCATGCTGACATATTTTTTTCCCCTTTTAAATAGCCTCACTATGGCTCACCTTCATAAATTCAAGCAGGTTCATGCTGTGGAGCTGTCTGGTACAACTTTAATCTGCTACGGCTCCAATTAATCTGATGGATTAGTTTTGTAAGAGACCCATGTCTGCAAATGAGCTCGAAACATCGAGTCACTTTGTCTTTAAATAACATGGAATGATGTATATATGAGAGAATCAGACTGAAATTGTCTTCTATAGTGATCTTCTATAGTAATATAGGGATTTAATGGTCAATGTCAGTTTACTCCACAATGTATTGATATGTTTTACCACCTGTTAAGGCTACCATTAATTATTATGCTATGAATTTTTCAGTGTAAACACTGCATGCCAAGGGAAAAACAGACATTTCCTTAAATGCATGTTTATTGTGGGTTGTCTAAGGCAATTGTGAAAACAATTAATATTCTATCCACCTATTTATTTACCACATCCTTGGGTATAATACGCATTTAAAATGCACTGAATAACTTTAACACAAAGAAAGGTCTATGCAAAATATAAACTCAGGAATGAGATTATTCCTCCAGAGGGTCTCAAGAAAATAAATGGGAAAAGGTTAGCTCAATCAAAAATCTAAATATCAACGTTAGAAGCCTAAAATATGTCTAGACCTTTACCGAACACCTCCCCCGAGGATAATTTACTATAGTATTTGTTTCATTAGCATGCTCTAAGATCAAGATCTCGGGAATATACGTGTTTACATTCTGTCTAATACGAGAGCAAAGATGTGAACTGCTCTGTGTGTGTGTCTGTGTTCATGCACTCATTTGAATACATTGACATTAAAAAGCCTTGTTTATATAAGAACTGCATGAAACAGCCCATTTGTCAGACTTTGAAGCAAATTAGGTGTCTGCACCAATGCAGGCGTATGATATGCATTTACATATACACACGCGTACACACAGAGGAAGGCCATAGGCATGTCACATGTTTTGTTTTGTATTAAAATGAGGTTGAGAACAGGCTTTGACAAGTAGCTGTCAATGGTTTCCTCATCTCTGCGTCACAGACAACATACATGACAGGAACATAAGTACCAATAAAAATGTAGCATCAATGGCAAGTTGTGTCAACACTGATACCACAAAGTACATGAGCAATGAGCATCCTCCTCTTGACTCGACTCCTCTCTCTCTAAATCCAAACCGTTGTAGTGTTAGCTGTTAATAGCTGTGGGCCAGATAACCTTTACAAATAGCTATATTCATCCTTTTCCATCCTGTATCATGTATGCGTGTGGGTATGGTGTGTGTGTGAATGTGTGTTTGTGTGTGTTTTGTTTTGGTAAAGGTCAGGAGGCACTCAGACAGGAAGAGGGATAAATGAAAAGTCAACAAAGCAGAAAGAACGGAGAGGAGAAAGAGTAAGCAACGGAGAGGAAGAGAGATGGAGTGGAAATATGTGCTTCATTTATATAAACAAAGGATAGGTATGACTGTGTGTGGTGTTGCGGACGGTTCTGATGATAGGCGATCTAGGAAGTGAACCTTGCAAGGTACCCTGGGTAAGAGTCCCGGCTAAATACCTGCAACATAAAGTGAGTGCAAGGGCGTGAAAGAGAAAACCAAGGGAGAGAATGATTGTTTGCAGGATGATACAGCTCGACTGAACCACACCTGTAAACTAAAAACACAACACTAGTACCGATGCACAATAAAGTCACGAGTCAACTGAAAATGTTGAACAAATTGTAGATAATTCTACAGTGGGCAAATAGCAATTCATTATTTTTGATTGATGGCTAGTATTAGATATTATAATTTAAATATTTCTTAGTTAAAAGAGAAATATGCTGCAACACATCAATGATTTAATGTCTGAGAGCATATGGAGGGTGATTTATCCAGTACAGCAGAGGGACTATGGGCAGGTTAACTGAACCCTTCATTTGTACAAATATGGTAGTCTATTTTAGGGATTCAGGTGATGCTTTAAAATCTCATTATCTACTCACTGTTTATGCAGTTCAATGTTTACACACTCCATAGAGAGTTCAGTTTAATTACCCGAGAGTCAATTAAAGCCATTTAAAACCTGTTTTATTTTCTTTCTTTTTTTAAAAAAACATGTCAATCAGTTAAATGAGATGACTTCTCATTTCCTCAACAGACTGCATTTTGTTTTTCAGGGATGTATGGTGGATTGCATCCGGGGGCAATGAGCTGTAAAAGAAAAAGCTTTCAAAAATATGGCATGTTTTGTTATGCCCATTTAATTGAATTGTAACCATGTACTGCATTCAGCAGCATGAATTAAAGGACTTATGTCTCTGCATGACTTAAACTTGTCCATGCTTTTATCTTCAGTAGGTTCGATACTGTAATGCTGCCTTTACAGGTCTCTAAAAAGTTGTTCAGACAGCTGCCGCTGGTTCAGCACACTGGAGCTAGACCAGGAGAGTGGATCACATCAGTCCACTTCTTCGATCTTTACACTGTGTGTCAAAGAATTGATTTTTAAATAATAGTTTTGGTTTTTAAAGCACTGAATGGTATAATGCAAAAATACATTTCTGATCTGCTGCTCTGCTATGAATCATCAAGGTCAGCTTTGAATTTGCGCTGCTGACCAAAAGCCTTTTGAAACTGGTGGAGTAAAAAACTGCTCCACAAAAGAGGTAAGGTTTGCACAAAGTTATGAGACAGGAGTCAATGGTATAAATATGTCTTTTACAGTAAATCAATTGTGTGAACTTATTGTCTCATTACCAACTGAGATAACTAACTTGTAAACAGTCAGCTAGCCCAAGACGTATTTGTTTAATATATGGTATGAATATATGACTCTTAAAGCTGAAGTAGGCGAGATTGGAGCAAATATGATTAAAAAAAGTTATTTTTATAAAGCGGTCCCTATATCGTGACAGTAGTACACGAAATAACCTGAAAAAAAATCATGTGTGTCTGTGTCCTCCGGTGCTCTTAACGGCATCTGCAAGATTTCACATACTGGAGGAAAACAACCAGTCAGAGCTGATCTGAGGTCTGTTGTCCATCTGCTGTCTATGAGAGCCGACTGTCAATCACTCATGAACTCCGACCAAACGGTCAAACTAGGCCGCGCTGATCAAATATGAATCAATATTATGTTACGTTAATGCCAATTTCTCACCTCAAATGTTTTCAGAATCATTGTGTAGTGTACTGTTTAGCTGTAAAATGAGAAAGTTTATGTTGCCGCCGCCAACTGTGAAATCTGGGGAAGGAACGCCAAGTTCTGGTCACATGACCGGAGCACAGCCAATAGGAACGCTCTCTAAATGAAATGACCTGTGATTGGTCAAAGTCTCCCGTCACGGGCTACATTTTCTAAAGCCTGAAAACAGAGCCATGAGGAGGTGCAGAAGTCTAGTTATCTCTCAGAACACTTGAATTACAATATGCTGAAAGGTTATTATGGAATTTTTGCCCAATGATGCCAAAAATATAGTGCCTACTGCCACTTTAATTACAGCTTTCTGCTAAAAAACAATGGTTCCAATCATTTTGTGTGTGGCTGTGCGTGTGAGCGTCTAAGTGTGGAGACAGAGAGGGATGGTCAATGTCTACTGGTCTGAACGAATATCCAGCCTAAAGGACCATTTATTTCACTGCTTCACTACACTGTTCAATTCTCTCCGTATCGGCTCAAAACACCCAGATAAACACACAAGCGCTCCCTCACTCAATCAAATGCACACACACACACACACACACACACACACACTCACACAGAGGTGCAGGTAAAGCAAAATAATAAAGCAGCACTCACACTCACTAACACACACCGCATACTGATGCCCTCTGCGAGCCAAAAGTCAACTATTTGCAAAGAGCCAATAAAAGTGACAGCTGTTTCTTTAAAATCTGAAAGGTTAGCAGTAATGTAGAGAAGGGATGCTGCCAACAGCTGCCAAAAGCCATCAACCAATCATGTGAAATCAGCTGGAAATATGGAAATGTCATCAGCCAATAGTGTGGAAATAAGGAAATGGTTGGTCATAGTAAAAACCAAGAGAGAAACACTGGCTAAAAATGCTTTCAAAATGTACCATTTGCTTCATTGTGATTCCTTCCTTCCAGGCACTTTGTTGCTATTATAACTTGTTAAAAACAATGTTCAATACAAAACTTTCATCATAATAAACTCCTACTCTTTACTTTCTTTCCCTAACTCTTTTTTTTTTTTGTCTTTTGACCAGCTGTTCAGCTGCGTTAGACTTTTGAATTTTTGTGGGCTTTGTTTAGTATTTTAAGTGGGTTTGTCATACTGTGCGTGAGTTTGGCTAAATGTGTGTGCATGTTTGTAGCAGTATCTGTGTACGTGGGCTTGGGTTTGGTCCGTGTGTGTGTGTATCGGTTTGTTAAAGCAAAACTGTGTCTATGTCCCATTTTGTGTGTGTGTATGTGTGAGTTTGTGTGTGTGTGTGTGAGTGTGTGTGTGTGTCTGAGCAAAAATGAACTAGGAGTATTTTCTTGGCTGCACAGTGAGACGCTCACTACAATTTCATCTGCTTGGTCGTGCCATTCATCAGTTGACAAATCCTTTCAATATAGTCTACCTGGCCTCGCTCGCTCATCATTTTAAAGGAATTACACTGTCTGGGGAGGGAGAGGAGAGTGGGAGATTAGAGAGGGAGGTGAGAGGAAGTAACACGAAAAAGAGGAGGGAAGTAGAACAGGGGAAGATAAGGCAGGTATCTTTGCAATATCATCTGCCCAGTTCAAGCTATTTACTGTTGGAGGACGGAGGGAGAAAAAGAAGGATTTAAAGAGAGCACAGGGGGGGAGGATGGAGGTGGAAAAGGTACGAAGGGAGCGAGGACATAAGAGAGAGACGAGGGCCATTTACCCAAGATCTAATGAAGCCATCTCTGCAGCTATTTTGGTTGAGTGGGTACAAAATAGCAATCTGGCCTGGAAGCTGCAGAAAATATGGCTAGGTTAAAGCATGTAAGTCACCTGGGTTATCAATGAGGCCACTGCTGTTAAAGAGGAAAGATGAAGGTTAGGCTATGAGGCCTATAGGGGGCTTAACAGGAAGTTATAGCATAATAGAGCCAGCCCTCAATAGGTTTGCATACTGTAATTTCACATAATAGGTTCACATACACTCAGTGGTCCATATATTTAAGTACACTTGTACAATTTAATGCAATACAATACAACAGCCCTGCCATAACATCTGTCTTTACAAAAATCATAATGTTCATGTGCAATACATGTATGTATTGGATTGTGTTAGACTGAGACTGAGGGTATAATTCACATAATATCTCTCAGTATAGAGAATAGAACATTATACCAGCATATGGGAGGGTAAGTCATATAAGCAATCGTGAAAATAATATGTATTTGATCTTAAAATAAGTACGCATTGAAAATGTAATATGCGTCTTTCTTGGTTTAAGGCCGCTGTGATACAATGTTGTCTATTACCATAATGAACCTGGATCCACACTCTAGTGACATAAGTTCTTATTTCATCAGGTGAAAACCTGTTAAAGTCTAGACGGAGTTCGACCCCACTATCAACAAGTTGCACTTCTGCTGATGTTCTGATGTAAGGCTACTGAGGTGGGAGTTCTTCATCACTGTAAAGACTGTCTTTCAAGATAAAAAAACAAGCATGTTTCAGAAGCTGCCTTTGCAGTTTCCAAAACTGTAAAAGCTTAACTTTCTGGGTAACCTAGTATAGTCTCCCAACTTCAACAGGGCATACAATGGGCCCTCCGCCAGCTCTTCATCCTTTCTGCTCCTAACTGCTATAATTTGTTTTCTGCATGCTCAGTAATAAATCTTTTATGACCTGCTCACCTTTGCATTTGAATCAGATGCCTATGGCTATTGCTCCACACAGTTAGGGAATTAATTTCTGTCTTTATCTAAAATGCTGTTTCAACACTTCAACTACGTCAAACGCTTTAATGCTGCCCTCATCGCTCAGCTCAGCTCGTACAAAGCCAAGAACAAGAGAGGAAGAGAGGACAGGCAGGTAGGAATGTTTCAAACTAGCTGACTGCACTTCGTTCTTCCGAAGACTGTAACATGGTGGTAGGAGGACTGAAAGAGAGAGGAAGAAGCGAGGGCATGGAGAAGAAGGGGAAGCAGTAGGAGAGCAAAATATGAGAAATAATTTAACTGATGTGCAGCAACTGAGATGAAGGACACAGCAGGATATTCTCAGATATGTTATGAAGAGTGATAGGTATTCTTTTTGTAATTGTATAATGTGACAATAGTCGGAGACCAAAAAAGTATACAATCCCATGCATTTTTAGGATTTAAGTAGTCATAACTTCAATAGTAGCATATATATGACGCCTGTATATGATTGTCCTGGCAGAAAGAAAGTGGTTCAGCAGCAAGTAGGTGGCAAAGAGAGGAGAGTGGAGAGATAAGGAAATAACAGGGGAAGAGAAAGATGGGGGTGAAGGCTGGGAGCTACAGTTGGGAGCTACATAGGAAAAGGGTGTAACCTTTTTGTTGTCAAACAGACTGAAAAATGACAGAGAGCCAGCGGAGCCTGACAAATAGAGTGCCTTTTACACAGAACAAGAGAGAAGGAGCGTACTGTATGGAACAGAGGACGGGAGACGGGGCAAGAGGGAGATTGTGATGCTTTTTTTTTGTTGCTTTTTTAGTTCTTTTCTTTTGACTTTATGAGAGTGTGTTTGTGCACTCCCCTGTGTGTATTCTCTAGGAGTGCTGGATACAGGGAATAACCGAGCCTTTTTAGTCCCTTCATGAGCTGCATTGACTTTTCCTACAACAACGCTGCTTTGTATACTTGCGGTGTACTTGGACCCCATGCAGCACACTCTCTGTGGAAAGGTTTGTGTGCATGTGTGTGTGCAAATACACACGTATCAGATGACATAATATTGTAGACATAATCACATTTTTAAGGCAAATTTCCTTCATTCTATACCTCTATCTCCTCTCTCACTCTTCCCATCCCCGTCTCTCCCTCCTCCCTCATTTTCTCAGTTTTTCTCATATTGTTATTTCAATTTCACACTTGAATGAACAAACTTAAATGATGACCAGCAGAAAGAGAGACAGAAATAAAGAGACAGACAGACAGAAGAAAGAAACTTCATCTGCCCCTCTCTCTCTCTCTCTCTCTGCTTGGTCCAAGATGACTCTGTCGTGTCTCTAAGGTGATATCAACACACGACGACTGCTCCCAGCTGTCCAGTAACACACACACTGCCCCAGCGCTGACCTGTTAGCAGGTGGTAATGCTGCAGAGTGCATCTTACTCGAGGCCAACAGCCTTAGAGATGTTCCTACAGTTGATCTAATACTGCCTCACTCACCACACTGTAAAACAGATTAATCTCAACCCTTACAATATTGTTTTTGCTGAAAACACACATGCCAATTTTAAAGAAAAAATAACAAAGAAGGGGACAGTCACTAAGGAACAAGGAAAGAAAAGCTGGACAGAAGGAAACAGAGGGGAGGATAAAAAAGGAGGGCAACAAAGAGATGGAAGGTAGGCTTGCCAAGGTAGTCGGTGTTACACGGTGGTCGGGCACACACTGATTACATTACGTACCCAAAACGACCACTGTCGCTTTGCTTTTTATTACAGAAATAAAACCCATTTAGTTCATTTTTGCATATGAGTGCCGTGTTATAGTCAGATGATGGGCGCTACAATCTAAAAGTGAATGTGACTGCTCCATAAGGAGTTTCAGCACAGAGTAGCAAATGTCATATTTCACACCCGAGATGAGAGAGAGTTGACAGAAAAGACGATGGCGGAGGATTTGGTGTCAAAGCGAGAAGCAAAAGCGCAATATTTGGCAATATTTCAGATTGAAACCCAATGCTATAAGGGAATCATAACGTAAATGAGGCAATTGCCGTGCGGGAACAAAGTGTTCACAGCCGGGTTGCGCAGCGGAGCAGCACTGGGTGGAAACCTGCGGCCTCACAGCGGAAGTTCAACCGGAGAGGCCAGACACACAGCCACCTGACGTTAAAGATCAAAGTAAGCACGCAACACATATTGACCGTCACCTTTTCTTGTAAAAATGTCCAGTGTTATCGGTAACACCGGCGTTGTCACAAGTTTATTAACCGGTGGGAAACATTTCCTCACCGTCACATCCCTAATGGAAGGTTGGATGAAAGAACAGAAGTGGAAAGATAGAAAGAAGGAATTGGAGAAGTAATATAGATAAAGATGGATGAATGCATGGTTATATAGACAGGAAAAAAATGTGACTCATACCACTTGTCCATTCTGGGGGTTTTTGTGGGCGTAGGGAGGACCTCTGATGTGATTCCACATCTGACCGGATGTCATGGCAAAAACTACACACTATCAGAGAGAGAGGGAGAGAGAGCGCGAGAGAGAGAGACAAAGACAGACAGGAGAGGGAGCAAATGAAACATCAGTAACATGGGAACACTAGAACAGTATTATTATCTTGATGATAGTCTTTGAAATTCAGCCTTCTCAACATGACTCTCTGAGACATAAAAATTAAAGTGTTGTTACAACAGACAGAAAATGTGGCTAATGAGGTGAGATTACTCCACTCAATTTGTTTCCAGAGCAGTTTCCCTTGACTTACAGTACGTCCCTGGCTTGTGAAGGCGAATATTTTTGGCAGCGCATGTATTTAACTTCTCACAGTGGATTAAAAGGTTGCCACCCAAAACCCAGTGTGTGTGTGTGTGTGTGTGTGTGTGTGTGTGTGTGTGTGTGTCATACCAGTGCAGCCATAGCCCATCCCGTCTTGTTGTATATGAATTCCAAGTTGTTCCTCCTCAGATACAGCAGACCTCCAACCAGCGACACTAACAGAGCCAAAGCAATAGTGCCTGAATAATTAGGAGGGCGGAAGACACGGATCTGGAGGGACGGAGAGAGAGATGAAGAAGAGATGAAGAGCATGTAACATTTTTCAGTTACTGTATCACTGTACAATTGTATTTTTGTATGCATATATTTGTTTGTCTTATGCAGTGGATACATATAACATATTTTCTTGGCTTGATGAAAACTGAATATAAATAAATAATAAATAATCCATTCATCCATTCGTTTTTAAATCTGTTTAAGCTGTTTGGGTTGCACAGGAGTGTAACCCATAATATACCGTATATTGTCTATAGTTAATGGTGATCAATCGCACATTTTTTATCTGTTCAAAATGTACCTTAAAAGGAGATTTGTCAAGTATTTAATACTCTCATCAACATGGGAGTTTGTAAATATGCTTGCTTTATGCAAATTTATGTATATATTTATTATTGGAAATCAATTAACAACACAAAACAATGACAAATATTGTCCAGAAACCCTCACAGGTACTGCATTTAGCATAAAAAAATATGCTCAAATCATAACATGGCAAATTGCAGCCCAACAGTGTGTCAGTGTGCTGACTTGACTATGACTTGCCCCAAACTGCAAGTACATAAAGTGGGCATGTCTGTAAAGGGGAGACTCGTGGGTACCCATAGAACCCATTTCCATTCCCATATCTTGAGGTCAGAGGTCAACCTAGTTTATGTGAATTGGAAGTTTGTAAACAACTTTGACATTTGACATTTTGAAATGACTTTCTGTGTGCTTTTCCAACAGTCAAGAAAAAATATTTTTTTTTGTACTTGTGTTAGTTTATATCTTTATTTATTTTATGAAGGTTTAACTTTGTACTTTCCAGGAAAAAAATTTTTTCCGAACCGTTGGAGAAGCGCACAGAAAGTCTTTTCAAAATGTGAAATGTCAAAGCTGTTGACAAACTTCACATAATTCAAATAAACTAGGTGTACAACAAAGGGTCTAACCTTGAACCTTTGAAATAGGTTCAGAAATAACAGGAAGTTGTATATAACTACAACAAGTAATTCACTTTTGAATACAGCCTCAAAGCAAAAAACTGACTGAACATCCGCACCCGAAGATCAACTGTGTGGGTGTTTTTGTGTGTGTCTTGACAAGTGAATCAGACAAACCAACATGAACTGTAACTCAGCAGCGGCTCAGTATAACTGAATAGTTAGTAAAACTGTTAATGGACATTAAATGGGTAGTGTTTTTCAAAAATATAGCAGCTGTTCATTTATCACCGAACTACACTGAACTGAGCTAGAAAACAAGAAGGAAGCTGAAGTTAGGAATAGACAGGCTTTAAATTCATGATTAAGTCAAACCAACAAAGCATTAGAGCTTGTTTCCTTTATGTCAAAATGTCCCAACTCTGAATTGAAGAGCAAATTCAAAACCATTTTGTCTTTATGCCGTAAATACAAATGCCACTGAAACAATTATTCCATTTGTTTCAACACTTTTCTGTATGAGGCATCTTTAAAAAACAGATTAAAGAAATGTAACCATTGCATAGTTTCAAAACAAGTACAATGTTGACCCATACCAACATTTTTAGGATAACAATATTAAAAAAAGCAATAACAAATAGAACTCAACCTCTCATGGCTCTGCAGGATTTTATTAACTTTATTAACAACCAGTCCAGGTCATTATATGAAAACCTCTCTGTTGTTATTTCCGTATGTTCCTCACCGTCTGTCTCTTCCTGTCTGTTTATGTGTGGCCATAAAGCCAAACTGACAACATGTTGTGTTTGCTCTTAACAGATGCGAGGGTAAAATGTTCCAATAGACAGAACACATATGTGACACCAACACTGATTATGTCACCGATGAAAATGTGCGTACCATCTGCTGCTGCTAAGTGTTATTGAATTAAAACTAGTTTGCATAATTCAGGGAGAAAAGGAGAAGGAAAAAGATTTAGTTAAATGCTCTGGCTCATACTGTATGAGTGTGAGACATGTAAAGATGCATCTCTTCAAAATATACAAGGTATGGGCGCCCCGATAGCTCAGTTGGTAGAGCAGGCAGAGTCCTACCCGCGGCGGCCCGGGTCCGAATCCGACCTGCAGCCATTTCCGAATGTCGTCCCCTCTCTCTCTCCCTTTCTAGACTATCCACTGTCCTAAAAATAAAGGCTTGAAAATACCAAAAAAATTGTCTTTAAAAAATATACAAGGTATATACAATTGCACAAAGTAGCTACGGTGCTTTACTTTACCTATAGGCTTTTAAATATGCAGTGTAGAGCATATGTAGAGCTGCATTATTCAGAAAAGAAAAGACGAGACAAAACAGCAAGAGCTAATGTCTGATATGTACAAGCTCCTCCACAGTCCCCCTATATCCTTATTGTCACTGTTGGATGCTATAGGCACTAAATGTAAACACTGACTTATCTAACTGATCTCACTGGAGTTCCTCCATCACACAAATGTATTCATCTCACTGTATTTCACCAAATATCTCTCAGTATGCAGTTAAGTCACACTGAAGGGCCTGAAAGCCAGCACTTAGTGTAAGTGCTCCCCACCGCCTTCACTGAAAGGCGGCTTTCTTAATCCAGATCCATCAACAGGATGTCAGCTGGACGTTTGGACCTGTCTGCCGGTACTTGGCCTGACAGGTTGTTCAGGGAGGAAGAGATTGTAGTGAGACGGTCGAAGGTTTGATCTCTCAGGTGCCCGGCAGCTTAAGTGCCTCCATGCATCTAATACCCACCTGCATGTGTTACACCCTGTTCCTACGACATGGTCAACATTGCATCTGCCCTCGCAAAGACTAAGGATGACCTTCAGACTTAACCTGTTTGGTGTAAAAAAAAAATGTAAAAAAAAAAAAAAAAAAAACACTCTAGTGGGTTTGCCCGTTTGGATCGGTTTCTTTAAAGAGTACTCCACAAATTTAGCATTGCAATCCTATAGCATGCAGCAGCACCCCCCGAGGCCTGTAAACAGACTTTGATGTGTAAACTTGGTGGAGTTCCCTTTTAGGGCTGATGTGAAAGCTGTCAATCAAACGCTGTTATGGACTCCCAAACCTGACCGAGACCGCCTTAAAAAGGTGGGTCTCTGACCACCTCTAGGCAGAATCTGATGTCGTTTGTTTGTGCTGCAAAAGTGAACTAAACCCTTCACAAGACTTTATTTAATTTTATAATTATATATTCAAAAGCTAAACTACTGGTCATGGGAATTGTCAAGCAGGCAATATTATAACTGATTTGTTTAAGCAGTGTACGTATTTATGCAACATCAACACCTCGCAATGCATTACTGAACAACAAAGCATCACACTGAATTGTCTCTCTGGAACTTTCTAAATTGGTTTAATTTTCCTTTTAGGGCTAAACTATTCAATAGCTGCAATGCACCAAGTTATTCCTTAAAGGGATTTGCTACTTGTATAACACATTTTAGTTTAAAAAAACATCTTAAAAATACATATTAAAAAAAAATTCCCCAATGCTTAGGACTGGCAGGCTTGCAATACACTGGCGGAAACCCTGGGCATGTTTTTTTATGATCAGATTTTTATTAATATTAGAACTGTAATAATCAGCAATACAGCAGCGTATAAGTACTGGTCAGTAAGGTGTAACAATAATACGTCAGACCCACAAAAAGCACACATACTAAAGCTGCAGTGGGTAGAAATGGAGCAAATAGGATTTAAAAAAGTAATTTTTATAAAACAGTCACTATATCAGTAGTGCATGAGACAGGTAATCTGAAATAAATCATGTGCCTCTGTGTCCTCCGGTGCTCCTAACGGCATCTGCAGGATTTCACAGACTGGAGGGAAACAACCAATCAGAGCCGAGCTGGAGCCTGCCGTCTCTGAGCAGCTGTCAATCACTCACAAACTCTGATCAAACGGTCAAACTAGGCAGCGCTGATCAAATATGAATCAATATTCTGTTACTGTAATGCACTCTTGTAGTGTACTGTTTAGCTGTAAAATGAGAAAGTTGGTGACTCGGCAACCATGTTGAGATCAGTTGAAGAAATACCAAGCACCGCCCACCAGCCGGAGCACAGCCAATAGGAGCTCTCTCTCTCTGAAATGACCTGTGATTGGCCAAAGTCACCTGTCACGGGCTAGATTTGTTAAAGCCTGAAAACAGAGCCATGAGGAGGTGCAGAAGTCTAGTTTTCTCTCAGAACACTTGAATTACAACATGCTGAAAGGTTATTATGGGATTTTTGCCCAATGATGCCAAAAATATACTGCCTACTGCCCCTTTAAGTCACTCTAAGTCACTATAATGGATGCAGATGGTTATACATGCCCAGACATCTAGACATAGACACATACATATGTATATACATAACATAAACACCTACACACAGCTCACCCACAACCTACGCTAAAGAAAAAGTTAACTCTGGGGATGTTTGTTGAACCGTAATGTTGCATTGGCAAAGGCTTGTAGTATGGGGATTTTTTTATTTACCCTCATTCTCAAGAGAGACCTGATAAAACTTGGTGGCCACAGGGGACCACCTACAGGGGATGTCAATCCCTGTTATTCTTTAGAGAACAATTATTCTTTGGAGAACAATTTCAGCAATATTTTTGAGATCAACAAACCACTATGCATACATAGAACTATATTGGGGTTGTATGTACCAATTGAACATGTTTTTTGAAAATGTTTAGACGTTTCTTGCAAATGTGCATGTGTGAATGTGTGGTGTGGTACCTGAACATCTGTGCGGTCTGCAATCCACTTGGCCAGCTGCTCTGAGGCGAAGCCAATCCTTTGCAGGTCAAATGTATCAGCTCTCTTGGGTTTTCCCTTAGCCGGGAAATGCATGAAGGTCGGAGCGCTGTTCATGTTCAACTAGAGAGAAAGAGGAAAATGAGGTGGGAGGATGTCAAGTTAATGTCATCTCAGACTTGCCAAACACACCAAGTAGCAAATCCTCCAAAGATAAATAAACACCGTCAGTCATAATATCCTAATCAACAGATTGATGTTTGGGTTAGTATCATAGGTCTACTTCTTGACTGCTTTGCATCATATGTCTCAAAGTTTTAAGTCTCCATCAGTAATCACTCCTTGGCTAAACACTCAATTCTGAGGCTTATTTTCTTTTTTTAAATTTAAGGGTGCAGTGTGTTGGATCTGGCGACATCTAGCTGTGAGGTTGGAGATTGCAACCAACTAAAACGTCTCCCGTGTGCCAGGCGTGTAGGAGAACTACAGTGGCCAACACAAAACGTGAAAACATGAATGTCTCTTTCTAGAGCCAGTGTTTGGTTTGTCTGTTCCGGGCGACTGTAGAAACATCCGTGAAGAGGACCCGCAACGTATGTAGATAGTTCATTCGAAGGTAACGAAAACACAATTATTCCCATTTTCAGGTGATTTTACACTAAAGAAAATATACTTATCAATATTATATTTCATTTCTGTCAATAGATCTCCCTAAATGTTCCACACCGGTCCTTTAAGTTTATTTTCTTTTTGTTCATGTTTTTTAAACATCAGAGGTTGAATGGCTAAACATGCTCTTCAATTAACAATGCTGGCACTAATGTACGTTAGTGCCTGCATGTACGAATTTATATTTCATTTACATTATTTGTTTGCATTTCAATCAACGCATTAAGCGACTGGTTCATTCTAGAAAGTATGTATTTATTACTCTGTGCTTGGAATAATGTAATTCTCTTTCTGCCTGCCTAACACACTCACATTTACATATTTATAACTTTTTAGAACATTCAGCAGCCAGCTAACACTCCAATAAATTAACGCATATCACTGTTGTGACATAAATGTTGACACATTATGCATTCTAACAGTGTGCCATTACGAACCTAGTCCTGACGCACACACAGCTTTGTAAGAGAGTGATCCCCAAAGCAGCAACGTACGACTAAAACTCAGCCAGCAGTTTGAATGAAGATATCCGTACTGACAGCGAGCATCACAGAGCAAAGCTGCACTCTGCTCCTACATCAGTGGCATTCTGCAGGTGCGCCACGTCTATAAAGTGCTGCTGTTGGCTCAAAAGTGCATTTGCACTTGAATGAAGAGATGCTGTCCAAATCCTTTCCACACGTTCCAGCCACAACATCTCCAGATGTCACATTATGTGATACAAAGGATGCAGTAATTCACTTGTTAAAAACATCCTACATCCACATCTGACTGCTTATTCCAGGGGTGTCAAACATACGGCCCAGGGACCAGAACCAGTCCACTGGTCCAATAAGGCCCACTGGATGACTTTGCAAAGTGTAAAAATTGTAGACAAGTCATTAATTCCAATTTTATAATAACATGCACTGCTATTCCAATTTGGGGGTCGCGCTGTCCTAATAGCGCCCAAGCTACGTGACACAACACTGTCAAGCTACTGTTCATGCAGGAGCCACTGGTGGAAAAAATATTTTTCAAAAAGGACAAAATGGACACAGATTGTTGGGTTTTTGAAGAAAAAGGACCAGATCCTATGAGGTAAATGGGAAGCCAGTGTGCTTGGTGTGTTCCTAGCACCTTTTAGTGCTCAAGTCATATTATATTTGAGGCCACTATCAGACTCGTGGTGGAAAATACAAGAACTTGCCAGGAAAACTGAAAAGATAAGAGGTCAGCGAGACATCTCATCATCTCTTTTGCAAATGGATTATTTATTAATCGTTAACGTTTTCAGTATGCACTTATTTTCACTAACAGGAAGGGACAATTTGGAGGTGTTACTATGCAGTGGTTTTGCTGGTCCGGCCCACTTGAGATCAAATTGGACTGTACGTGGCCCCTGAACTAAAATGAGTTTGACACTCCTGGGTTATACAGTCGCACTATGCAGCTGCACTTTGTTTCTGGACTCTGTATTGGTCAGATACTCAATATCAAATGACTTGGCACAAGAGAGGTGATGAAATATAACCCTCAGAGATCATTAGATATAAGAAACTACATCAGGGTATTGCATTTCCCATCATGTTTTGTGCTTTTCTGTGTGTATTGACCTAATTACAAGACAGTAAGTGGGTGTGTGTTAGCTATCACAGCTAATAACTGGATAGAGACGACATCTTCAATAATTCTATATTTGCATAAATATATTATTCTGTACAAATGCATTACCCTGTTCTCTGTTTCCTCCCACACACACACACACACACACACACACACACACACACACGGCTAAATAAAGACAACTGGTAGAACTTTTTCTCTCCCTCCCTCCATGTTTCACACCGATTTAACTCCAAATCCCAGGACTCCCTACAATTATCAACAACAATAAAGTCAACTGGTTCGCTCTCTCCTGTTTTCCCCAAGACACCTGGAGAAAAGAGGAGGAGGGGAAAAGGAAGGAAATGAGCAGAGAAAAGGGAGAAGACAGAAATGAGAGGAGAGTTGTTATGCAGATTATTCATCTCTGTTAGTTTAGAGCTACGTTACATGTAGAGTAGTGTTAAAGGTGAATGAGGGATTAGATGCATGTGTGCATGCAAACATATGCATATGAGAACATGAAGACATACATGTATAAATGCCCATGAACACAAATACAACAAATATGCATTAAGGCATGGACTTGCAAACACTAAGAGGAAAAACAAAACAAAATGATGTGAATGTAATTAACTTTCAATTAAACTGCACTTTTTTTTACATAACAGAAGTGGACAGAATCGTGAAAAGCACAAAAGCCTTGAGGAAAAGTACGAAAGAAGTCAGAGGAAAGCCAGAGGGCAAGAATTAACAATTAAATCAATAAATAGGAAAAAGGCGAAATGGCAAGCAAAATAGCAAGTAGGAAGAAAATAAGAAATAGGTTTTAAGGACAATGTGGGACCATGTTTTAATGCTATCGTCTGGATTAATTGGTCTAAAAAAAATCACGATAAAGCTAAAAGAAGCAAAACCAGGCTATTTCTAACCGAGCAGAGCTATTTAAAGTTCTAAGAGTATAAAGTGTAGAATAAAAAAAAGGACAACTGGGAATTTACCTCTGTATTTTGTGTCTTTTTTTCTGTATTTAGGTAGACAGCAGCCATTTGCTGGTGTTTAAGATCTTTTTAACTTCTCTGGCATATCTGATATCATAGAAGCCACGCCAGAGGAAAAACACAGAGGAACAACGTTTTGTAGTTACAAAAATATCTCTAACGCGAATAATACTTTGATACCAGAGTAAAAAAGACGATGATTTGATTTAAACTCATTTATTTTTGTCTTTGTCACTACTGGTTTGTGGGAGAGCCCAGCCATTGTCTCCATTTTGGACTCAGGGGTACAACACAATGCAAACGTATCTATGACAACCATTGTGTATCCCTGTCAAAACCGCCTGGAGACCATCAACATCCCTGCACATCAGAGTCTGTAATTTGTGTCCGCTTGGCCACCCTTCAAAGCCTGTCATTGGATCATAAGTAGATATAAATAAAAATGCTGTTTTCATGATATTTAACACTGTTTAAAGAAATAGTTACGTATTATAAATAGGTGGGTTTCACTTCAGTTAACAATCCTTTTCATCATAGTGAATCTCATCTACAGTCCAATACAATTAATATGGAAATGATAGGTTATGGTTTATGGCGAAGTAGGAAAAAAAGGATTAATGACTCATTTATGTTGAAGCCAGAGACTGAAGTCCCATTACGCCAGTGGTTCTCAACCTTTTTCATGTCAAGGACTCATAAAATTAATACACATTAAGTTAGGGATCCCCATTTGATACGATTTTGCTTCACGAACCTCCAACTGAAAAGATGTTGGTTGTTATATATAATTAATAGCAGAATTCTATAGTTGAGGAGATAACCATGGAGGAAGGGAAACCTACTATCAAAAAAAGTCACTTTGTGAATCTTACCCACATTCGGCTCACTTTTACAGCGAATTAAATAATGAAAATAAACAATTTCTTATCTTTCTGGGGAACCCCTGGAACTTCCCCAAGGACTACTGGTTGAGAAGCACTGCATTGCAGCCCTACGTAAATAAGTATGGGTGACTATGAAAATTAAACCTA
>CAKAOH010022765.1:0-25280 GCA_916701665.1 Sebastiscus tertius | reverse complement strand
TATATACTATAAGCAAAGAGTATCAAATATGAACCAGATTTCAACATTTGGACCAATTCTTTCAAACCATTAAATGCAGATTATTAGTCCTTTTTAAGGACCCTTTTTAGAGTTGGACTTCCCACACACTAAATTCAAAAGACAAGAAAACCAAAACAGGACTGAACATGATGTTAATGTTTCCTGTATACGTGGAATAAAAGCAGCTACCTATCTAACATATATAGACTCATCAATGCCTCTGCTTGAGGCTGGAGTGCATATTGTGTGTTTCCACATGTTTCTAAGCATGTTTTTAGCTTTTTTTCTTGTATGCTTGCTTGTTTGTCCTTCTAAATAGATTTGCCCATGTGTGTTTGTGTCCATATTACCTTGTGTGCTAGTTCAGTGTGTATAAATAGTGTATGTACAGTATGTTTGTGTTTATACCTGTCCTTTGTTTATATGTCCTTGTATGCCTTTCTGTCTTTGCAGGATGCTATGTGTCATTGAATTATATGTGTGTATATTTTTTTCCCCTTGTTCCTCTAAGGTTTTCTAGAAGGTTATTTGCTGAAGTTTGAACGAAGGAAGGGACTGTAGGCCATGTTTGGCAGCAAACTGGCTTTGTCCAACAGTAGTTAACCACAGTGGGAAGGACGTAGAGGATTGGTGAAGGGAGAGAGAAGCCACATTTGTATGTTATGATATTAACCCTGAATATTTGCCCCATAATGGCACCTTCTATTTACAGCGAGTTTTCTTTTCTTATTTTTTTCAGCCAAAGCAACCAACATAGGGAGTTTACCACCTACTGTTTGCAGCTAGCAAATTACCTTCAGCATTCTGCGAAGGCCTGTGATAAAAATAATCCTATACCAACACAACAGTAATTAGCCTTTGGTGTCAAACATGTTTTTCTGGGTCTCTTGGCTTCGTCACATAAACAAAAAAATAAGAAGCCAACTGATTTTAAACTCGAGCTACTGCATTTGCAACATAGGGGCAGTGGTGTTTTCTGTGGCTTTAAAGTGTGAATGTGTTTCATTAAAGTCATGGGTTGAGTGATGATGAGGGACGCATGTAATGTTAGAGGGAAAAAAAGGGGTGTTATGTGCAAGCAAATGTAAATCAAATCATAAATTGACTTTTATTGTCACACATTGTACACAGCACAGCTCACAGTGAAATTTAGTGTCTGCATTTAACCCATCCTAGAATACAGTATTAGGAGCAGTGGACAGCTACTATACAGCGCTTGGGGAGCAGTTTGGGGGTCCTGAACTGGCGACCCTCCGGTTCCCAAGCCAAGTCCCTACAGACTGAGCTACTGCCGCCAAAGAGGGATGAGTAGGGGATGGAGGGAGAAAAAGAAAGGATACAAGGTGCAACTTGCAGCAGGTTTGGGTGAAAACAGTTTGGATTGATAAAACTAGTTACCTGTTGGAAAACATCAGCTCCCTCGTCGTAGTCCACTACCGTGAAGAAGAGCTTGTTGGAAAATGCCGATGAGTAACGCCACGAGTTTGCCAGGACCTGGTACTCCTCATTCGCCTGCCTATAAGACGGCAATGAGACAGACAGAAGGAATGAGAAACAAAAATCTGAGACAAAATATCACACACATTACATGTAGACAAAAAGTGACTGTTAATCACTTTGTCTCAGATACTCTTTGAAACATTTAATTTAGAATTAAAATAACAATGTAATTAGAGGCCGGATTAGCTATGCTTCCCTTCACATGCAGAAAATAAACCAAAATTTGCACATAGGTCCAGTCCTATGCTAATCTTCCTCAACTGGCTTTGTGGGCCAATAGTCCTGATGGTGGCAATACAGCAAACATCTGAAGTTTAAAACAATGAAAATGTATAACAAATCAGCCGTACGTGCTACAACTTTGCAACTTCCACCAAAATGTTGAACTGTAAAATCTATTAAACCTATTACACCTATCTCCTCCCACATTTTTTGCTCAATTGACACCAAACTTGCTCCGCGGCATCTTCAGACGGTCCTCCACAAACTGTCCATACCGATTTTTGAATTGTCAAAAATTGAGCCCACCGTGCATCAAAACGTTTTAGTGTAAACAGTGCTGTACACAGCTACTGCAAATTCTCACTAAATAAAGCTGCAATTTTCAAGAAAATAAATGACATAATTCATGGTCACGGTAGATGTAGTGTGGTTCATTTCTGAATTATATCTCAAAAACTGTATTTTTGACAGTATTTTGAAGTCTATCCTCATGTGAACCATTGCAGTCAATGGAAATCAAGCATATTTAAACATCAGTTTGTAACTTAAGGAGCAATCAATCTGTATTTCAATAAATGACAAGCATCTCTATGTTTTCTAGATAAAGTACACAAATTATCAGAATTTCGTCTCAAAAACTGAATTTTTGAACTCTGCCTTTACATGCAACCCTGGTGATTGCCTCATTCATAGTGTGAAGTGGTAGTTTCCCCCAGGCAGTAAGCTAAACCAACATAGTGACTTGCATTTGGTGTCTGAAGTTGAGAGTTCAAGACCCGATTGAGGCAGATCGAACATGTTAATGCCTTAAAGGATTAATGATGATGGACTGTCATGCACTTCTCATTTGTCTCCCTCCTCAAAATGCCCGACCCCGACCCACAGCTGCGCAGCCAGCAACACCAATTTTGTATCATGTTTTGCGAACCTAGAGGCCTGAAGTATTGCTATCAGAATAGAACCAATACCGCAGCTGCCAAAAGAGAAAGTGTTGTGTACTTAAGATGTCTCACCTCACATTGTTGTATGTTTTTACAAATAGCTTTACTTTGACTTTTCAGGGGGGAGTTTCAATTTATTAACCTGCTCTTTTTATCCTAGAGAAGGTATACTTTTGATTCCAAGCCATGCCTACAGTCACTGCACAAGGGATGAAATTAATGCATTTATTCATGAAGAGACAAATGGGGGTATAAAAAAAGGGACAATATCACCAGAAGTGACCTCAGAAACAGAAGGTAAAGAAGGAGATAGAAAAAGAGAGGAAGTAAACAAAAGGGGCAAAGTGAAGGAGACTGTGCTAGACGTTGAAAATGGGGAGGAAAAAGAAAGAAGATGAAGGGAGAATGAAAAAGAAACAGAACCATGGTGATCTTCATGACATGTGAAGATGCTACATTTTCATTTCTCCCATCCCTAAGCATCATTTTATTTCTATTTCATACAATCGCAGCCTAATGAAAGTGTTATTCTAACCAGCCATGGTCAGTCCAGTCTATCACTTCATCCTCCTACATGACAAGATAAAATCTCTCTCTCTCTCTCTCTCTCTCTCTCTCTCTCTGACATAAGCTATATGTCTCTTTTTTTTCTGCTAAACTTCACTTTGACATTGTGTCTTATGTCAACTGCCTCTTGTGCTGGCTTTAATTAGTGGGAAATTGTCTGTCAGGATGTGTTATGTGCGGTGATGTTACATTGTTATCTTTGCAGCTAATGTTAGGACGGTCTCTTTGAAGTGTCTACCGTTTCAAAAAGTCCGCGGAGATGAATTTGAAACTCAGGCCAGCAGACTGTCAGGGATTACAGTGGCGCTCTTCTCTGTCTGTAAACACCACTTTGCTGAAGTTGGTGTCACTGAGATATGGTTCTAACTGTCCTGAGAGTCTGTGTTATCTATCTATTCATTGTTTATTTAGCTTCTGACAACTGTCCTAATCATAAAAGTTTTAGGTTCCCAGGAGTTTTTCCTTTTCATATATATACCTGGGAGTTTTACAGCAGTGAAGTAAACACGCTATCTAAGCTGGATAATTTTAATTGAACATTATCTGATTATTCATAGGAAATAAAAGATGTGTAACTCTAAACATTACACTATTAATTTTCAACACTTAATTTATACATGCAAAGGAGCTTTACATGGCGCCAGGCACTTATCTATTTATCTGCATTTAATACAGCAAAACATTTCACTATTGCTCATTTCTAAGTGTGTTTGGGTTTATTTGGTTTCATTTCAGCTCAGTGTGAGTCTTTATTGCGTTTTTATTGTTGAATGGTTATTATGGAATTTTTGCCCAATGATGCCAAAAATATACTGCCTGCTGCCACTTTAAATACATCAAAAAGAAAACACACTCAGGCAAAGAAAGACAAGAAAACTTGGGGTCGGCAACCTTGGGTGCTACTGTACCTAGGTTCCTACCCTACAAAGCTAACTTTAGTTTTCTTGTTAGCAGTTATTAAGCAACAATGATACAGAAGGACATTAGTCAAAACATTTTGGCCCCACAGAAACCTGCTAAATGTAACCTAGAAACCAAAGTAAAGAAACATCTCTCCTGTTAAAGAGAAGCCACTTTTCTTTCTGTTCTTGGCTAGGGGTTAAGCCTGAGCTGTCTCTGAACTGGTGCATCACTGTCAGTCTTTGGCTTGACCATTTGTACACCATGGTGCATTGTGTGAAAATACAGGCCATCGATGTAACGCTTGCCCAGTTAGAATAATTATGTATGGAACTGGGACAAAGCTTAAGAGTGATGTGGCTTCAGTGATTAGCCATCTTTTTCACTGCCTGATAGTCCTCTTAATGCAGACGCTTAGGTCACCATCTAACATCCATCTCTCACTCTAACTCTCCCCCTCGCTCTCTTTTTCTAATGAGGTGATGCTATCGTGATGTTAATAAGAGAATGCCTGTGGAAATGGAGAGAGAGAGAGAGGAAGAGACGGAAACAAACAAACAAACTGACAGACAAAATGAGAAGAAGAAGTAGACAGATAAAATGAAAAAGAAATGAAAATAAAGAAATAAGGGCGACTGCTTTGGCCATCCGCCAGACCACAGGAATCAACCTCGGGGAAACATTGACGTGTGTGTTCTTCCAGTCTTCAATAAAAATATATCTAATGAAGAAAAAGAGAGAGACAGAGGGGGGGAGCTGAGGGGTGCTGACATAAATAAGTGATATAATCAAGTGACTGATGAAGTAGAAGAGTGATGATTAGGCTGATTAGTGTAACAGGGTCAGAATGGAGAAGGTCAAGGCTGATATCATCTACTGGCTGGACGTCCAGACACCAGGACATGGGTCAACTACTTGGTTTATACTACAGAGTACAAGGCTGCTAGTCTGATTTACCATACAACATCAAGCAGTCATGAATTCCTCAAGACCAGACTGCAGAATATATACCATGCATACCAATGTGATGAATGCCAATTAGGGAACATGACATGTCATTTTCCACACCCTAACAGTGAGCCACAAGCCTGGTTTCCACATAAGTCTATTTTTTGATACAGAAATGAACAACTCAAATCTGGGTTTACCAAATAATAATAATAGAGCGAGAGAGTGATTTGTGTGGGAGAATACAAGAAATATCCCTAAACATTAGACCAGCCTCCCCCCACGCTTTTAGTTGCAACTCTGTCCATTCACAGTTACAAAGCACTTTACGAATGCAAAAAGGAAATAAACAGCAAACATGCAATGAAAAACAATCAAAGAAAAATAAAAACAAAAAGGATAGCGCAGACTGCAATTCATATGACCCTGAGAAAAGCACTGCAAAAATAATGAAGTCGGTTCCCTTTGTGTTTTGTATGCAATCCAAAAAAAAAGGTTCTGCACATTTTCATCATTGTATGAGGTAGAGTGTTGTGTGAAGATTATCAACATATATAGGTCTATGACAATGACTACATTAATAAGACTTGGTCAAAACCGAGTATATGGCTGGACCGTATATGGTTATTATGTGCATTTGTGGCAAAAGTGTTGCACAAATAGTCAGTGGTCGTGTCTATAATGTTTTGTGAACAGTTTTTTTTCCACTTATATCTTAATGTTTGATTGAAAGACAACTTATAATTAAGCAAATGACATTCAGTAATAGTAAATGGTAACATTTACTAGTCAGTATGTTATACATTTTATACAAGCTGA
Organism: Sebastiscus tertius; assembly: GCA_916701665.1. Classification (NCBI taxonomy): domain Eukaryota; kingdom Metazoa; phylum Chordata; class Actinopteri; order Perciformes; family Sebastidae; genus Sebastiscus; species Sebastiscus tertius. Next base: position 19,362 of record CAKAOH010022765.1, on the reverse strand, counting down.
AAAGGTATTAGCATGACATACAGTATGCAAGATTAACAGTATTTCAGTTTTTTATAAAGCATGTGTATCAAAAGCACTCATCATATAAGTGGTGTGTAACAATATATACATACTTCGCGAAAGTTTATGTCATCACTGACATTGTTGCTGAAGTATTTATTTCTAGATGGAGTGTTAATGGAGCAGCTACAATGTTAGCATAGTCTGGCAGTGATCGATCCGAACTCCGTTCTGAAAACAAGCATTTTAAAAGTTGTTTGCTTGTTGTGTTGCGGACAGATTTGACAAAGCATGAATTCGGTCTTTTTACAAATCGACATCATGATGTCGTTATTTCAGCATCATTTTGATCCATTTACTGCAATTAAATCACAGCACAGTCTGTTTATTTTGGGTTCATACCGCAGTAGCGATGTGTGGCTTGCTAGATACAGATACAGTATGTGAATACAGCTCGCCGCCGGGTGATGTTATGAACCCAGACACAACGGCGTTTGGTTTTCTGACATATCTGGGACTTCCACAACATGTACAAAGCAGCAAGAGTGATTATTTCTGGAGGAAAGCGAGGAGAAAATTTAAATCGCGCTTGGTGTGAATGCACGGTAACACAATACGAAGCAACAACATAACGGAACTTAAACGAACGTAAACAATAGCACATGTACAACAACAGCACTATGTCATGATACACTGAAACACTAACACGCTCCCCAGAAAACGTAACCACGGAACTAGGGACGTCACGAGAACCGATACTTCGGTACCAACTCGATACCAAAATTCTAAAATGTATATTTATATTTACTCCTATGTTTACTAATACTCGTCATGTTGCAGTCGTCTTTTCAGTAGCCTTGGTTTCATTTAGATCGGAGAGAAAACAGTGTAGTAAAAGTACTAATCTGGTATTTGAGACATGATGATCTTAGAAAACCTGTATACCAGACACTGGTTCTCATGACTGCACTGGCTAATCCAAAGTAGTTTCCAGGACCATGGACAGCTCCAGAGTGAGCTTGAACCAGTGCTGTGTGCAGAGCTGTCCATGGTCCTGAAATACTAGGATTGTCAGGGAGTTCAAATTGTTCCATTCAAATGAGAATTTATTTGAACTCTGAACTAAAAATTAAAATCAAACTTCTAATCTTGTATTAGCATTTGGGTTGGTGCTGCTGCGTTTCATTACAATTCTGCTGCAAACATGATGCAAGTCTGGTTTTGTAAATAATCCAATTTAAAGCTTGCTATTTGGATTTTGGTCTCCTCATGCATTAAATGCTTTGAGTTCGCAAGTGGGTAAGTAGGTCTTGTTGGCCTTGTTATGCGGAATTTATTCATTCCCCTTTGGTGGCTGGAGTCCCTTTGATCCAAATGTCAACGTGACCCACAGGTTTCTGTTATGTAATGCTGTTTTCTGTTTCCCAAGGTGTGCAAGTCTATAAGGAGGGTACGTGAAATATCAGATAAGTTCTAGGACATTTGTGTTTGTGTGTCTGTGTTTCTGTGTGTGTGTGTGTGCGAGCTCACAGACTCTTCCACTGTAGGTGAACTTTGATGCACCGAGTAAACTTTCAGAGGTACAGAGGAATGGCAGTTAAGGTAGGAGCTATGCAGATTATGGCCTACACGAGGAACATTGCGTGTGTTCTTACCTGCAAACAGAACACTGCCTTTGAGGCTGCAGGGCGGTGAACATGACGATGACAGAGTAGTTCCTAGGTGGGGCCTTGACGAAGCGACGGAACTTGTCCCCGTTCATCCGGACAACTGAACGGCGAGAGGACCACTCCATCATCTGGTCAACCTTCTCTGACAGCAGATTCTGAACACACAGACGAGGAAAAGGACAGTGAGGACAACGCATCCCGTTAGGATTTTCAGAATCAAACAGAAACAATATTCTTGTGAGTCCAACAATGCTAAGCAACAGCAGATACAAAATAACGGCATCTTAATTGTTTAAAACGTTAAAAACACTCCCATCCAGTGGCCGAATGTAAATAAGTACATTTACTCAAGTACTGTAGGTTTTACTTGAGTGTTTCCATTTTATGCTACTTCACAGTGTTGTAGTCAAGACCACCTAAACCGAGACCAAGTCATGACCAAGGCCAGAGTTTATTGAGACTGAGACAAGACCAAACTTTGAGGCGTTGAGACCAAGTCAAGACCACGACCAGGCCAGCGTGAATCCCACACTGGATGACACACAATAAAATGTGGAACATGCAAAGCAGACGCACTCCTCAAATTGATCAGAAAGATCTACATTTCCATTACAAAACCCACAGAAAACAAATGAAGATTCCTCTTCATTCACCTCTTTTATTTTACATATATACATATATATACACACACACACACATATGTATATATATATACATATGTGTGTATATATGTGTGTGTGTGTACCATAAGAAATGTCTTGATAAAATAATCAAACAGCATTGCAGAAGTGAATTTTATGTGTGGGTTTTTTCTTTCTTTTTCTATGAGCAATCACAGTAATGATGTCAACAAATAAATCAGACAAGGCGAGTCCTCTTTGTCTGAGACTGAGACAAGAGCGAGACCTTTAAAAAGTGGTCTTGAGACCAGTCTTGATCTCTTGAGTACTACAACATTGCTACTTTATACTTCATCTCGTAACAATTTCAGAGGGAAATATAGTACTTTTACCCCACTACATTTATCTGACAAGTAGTTATTTTTCAGATTGAGATTTTACATACAAAACATGTGACCACCACATAAAATATCACACATTTTTTAGATCTATTCAACAGTATGGAAATGTTATGTTATGTTACAATTTAGCTCCACTGTGAAATGTTAAAATGCTACTTACACATAAATGCATCAGTAATAAAAAAAAATACAACAATACAATAATATAAATGATAAACCTAACACTCTTAATGGTGCCATTTTGCACAATAAGTACTTTTACTTTTGATAATTCAAGTAGATTTAGCTGCTAATAGAGCTATGTTTACTGAAGTAAATGAATGCAATGACTTCTTCTACCACTGCTCCTGTCATAGGGGGGGAGAGCCTATAGAAAGAAGTTGCAGAGTCATTCTGGTACACTCCTCCTATAAAATGACCCATTTGTACAATCACTGAATATCACCCGGCCTTAAAACAGGCAATGTCTCTTAAATTCTGACATTCAGAATATTCAGTGACCGGCCAGCCGCCGTGCTGTATATATATGCTGGCTGCTTTGAAAGTCCAATGCTGTTACAAAGCAAGATGTTGCTGGATGCCAGTTACTAAATCTAAAATTTAATAGGTTTGACTCCTGGCCTGTTTTGACTAATGGGATCCAAACAAAGAATCTGGTATACAACAAACATAACCATTATTCACAGAGAAGGAGCCCTGCCTAGGTGTGAGAGTGTGTGTGTACAGAAAAGCCACAGTTCTTGGTTGTGTTTGTGTGTGTATATTGTAAGAGCCTGCTGCTGATTAAATCCGGTCCGGCTTAGCTGAAAGGTCACGACAGAGTCAGCGTCGGAACACGGCGCTAAAGGTACAAAAACAACACGCAGCATACAGCAGCTAGTGCCTTTGCAAGGTTCTTAAGCTGAAATGCTTATAATAGCAAACCCATATGGTGGGGTACGGTAATGATTCAGGGTGGCTGTGTGTGTGAATACTTGCGAGTCTCCTTGGTGCTGTGTGTGTGTGTCTTTAAATATACTGTGCCAGTGTAAGTTTTCAGCAGGACACTGCTTAGCACCTACCAGCAGACTTGAGCTCTGAACTGATGAGTGATGAAATACTGAGACTGCTGATGTAACACTTGTTGTTTTCCAACCTCTGCTGATCAAACTGTACAGCAAGAAATCTGTACAGGAGGCATAATTCAATTTACACCATAAAACTTTTTTTTCCTTGTGAACTAGACTGCGCTAAATCTATGCTGAGGGTTTGTCATGCATTTTTTATTAAAGACTTTTTAAAGACTCTCTGAAACAGATACAGACACACTGATAAATGCTTTTTCTTCCCTTTTCTTAACCCATTTCTTTAAAACAACTACTGCAAATGGGAACACAGGGTACATCTTGTTAATGTTTTTACAAGAGCACTGTAATCTGATATTAATTTCATGCATTGGGTTGATAAAAATCATTCTACCTTTGTGTGATGGATCTGTTCTAAGCAGCTTCCCTTCCAAATCAGAAAGGCAAAAAGGATTAACACCCCGGTTGAAACAGAATGAATGAAGCACATCTGCCTGTAATAGTGATAATATAGAGTGCTGCAGGGATGATGTATTTTTGTAGGCTCTGTGGTAAACAAATGCTTATGATTAACATACTAGGGCTATCAAAGTTAACACGATAACGAATTAACGTTACATTTTTAGATTGTAGCGGGCTCAGTGTGAAGAAACTGGTATCATATAAAAGTAGAAGCTGAGTAATCCATTTGTACCATGACATACTAGCTCGTCGCGAAGGAGGCTAACTAACGCTCCAAACTGACGCTAAATTTTGGCAAGGAAACACTGGCATGGCCATTTTCAAAGGGGTCCCTTGACCTGTAAATGGGTTCTATGGGTACCCACGAGTCTCCCCCTTACAGACATGTCCACTTTATGATAATCACATGCAGTTTGGGGCAAGTCATAGTCAAGTCAGCACACTGACACACTGACAGCTGTTGTTGCCTGTTGGGTTTGAGTTTGCCATGTTATGATTTAAGCATATATTTTATGCTAAATGCAGTACCTGTGAGGGTTTCTGGACAATATTTTCAATGTTTTGCAGTATTAAATACTTCACAAATGTCCCTTTGAGGATCATTTTGAACAGATAAAAGATGTGCGATTAACAATGGACAATCATGCGATTAATTGTGATCAAATATTTTAATCGATTCACAGTCCTAATTCCTACAAATTTTGTTCAGCAAGACAATCTCCACAAATGAACACCACTTTTATGATTTCTGAGTGTGAATACAATCACCAGAAGTAAAAATCTAACGTTAAGCTATAAAAGAACTACACCACGGAATATACACAAAGAGGCTGTAAAGGCTTTTTGTAGTCTCATTTAGCCGCTTGTTAGCATCTGCCTTTTTTAAGACACGTAAAAGCTTCAAAATTTACAAGTGGGATATTTACTGACATATTTTATATAGTAAAAAAAACATTTAAATCTCTTAAACTTGTGTTAACCACAGACCTTATTTCAGGCATCTAACTAACAACCCATTCAAAATAATGGGGAGGAACCGGGAGTGCTAAAATGCTAACTCATTTCCAGGTTTTAGGACTCATTCCTGCAGCACTCTATTAGCTAATGGTATGAATCTGTTTAAATGTCAAAGCACATTATTGGTGTATGTTCTAAAATGTTCTTCTTGATGAGTTTGTCTCTTGAATGAGAGAATAATACTTTAAACATAAAAAAAACTCCTGATGCTGAGCTTGCTCTTTTTTGCTCGGCCAGTAACTAACATAACTGTGCCCATTTTATTGTTTATTTCTTCTAAATGTATTATTAGAATGTATGGCCAACTGAGCCAGCTGAGTGTGCCGACTTTCTCAACAAGGGTACAGCCAAATTCATACTTCTCTTGTTTGGACAGCAGGGCATTTGACGCAGGGCTGAAGTGCAGCAGAGAGGAGAGGTAAGCTTTTTGTGATTGAATTTGTTGTTGATGAATTTACTCCAGTTATAAGGGGGTAACGCATTCTGGTGGCAGCGTCCTAGGCTACCCCATGTACAGCAACTTTCCATCTCCCCCTCTCCATCCCTGTGTCTAACCAGTAGTTTGCTAGTATTGGATCAAGTAGGCAGTAGCTAAATTATTTAGCACTGCGTCTCACTCCGACTGCTAATCGGGCACAAAATCTCTCTCTCTCTCTCTCTCTAACACACACACACACACACACACACACACACATATATATTAGGTCATAGGCTTCAGACACGAAGCAGAGCGGTAGACTAAATCTCTCAAGTAAACTGCCTGTAGACAAGATCGACACAGACAAACAAAAGAGAAAAAGTGGAAGAGATAAAGAAGAGAGCGAGACAGTGAAAGAAGCACAATAGTATGTGATGTGTTTCTGCTGTAATGCTCACTTCAGACAACACACACTCCAGCATTAATGGGCCGTGTATAATGAGAGACGAGATTCACTAAGAAACACACAGCACAAGGAGTACAACTCACACACACACACCACACACACACACACACACACACACACACACACACACACACACACACACACACACACGGGTGTGCACGTCCAGAGGAGGTACAAAGTGCTTTTTGTACACCTTTGCTGTTTTGTCTTTAATTTATCTCCCAAGCTTTTGCCCCGTGTGCATTCAGCCCCAAAAGCAGAGCTGTCAGTCCTGGATGCCAATCACACTGGCAGTAATGATGCACTGCCTTACTCCTATTCTGCGCACACAAACACACACACACACACATACATACACAAACAACAGTACTGAAAACATACAGAAGTACTACTTGTGAGGGAATTTCAATAGATGATAAAGGTGCTGAAAAACAGTGGAGGGCAGGGCAGCTGCGAAGAGAGAATACTTGCTATTATGTAGTGCATGTTTTGCAGTATAAACTGTCGTTTGGGGGGAGGGGGGTATTAAAACTCTACTAGACACACCATCATCCATCTAAGTTTGGGATATAAATGTTGCATTGAACTACATATTTTCTATATCTTCTACCACAACTGCATGAGAGGTACATTTATCACCCTACTTTGTGAGTGTAATAATGGCTCTACTGTGGAGTATCATTAGTGCCATTGATACATTATTTAACACAAGCTGTAACACCATCAATATTAGTAATAGGTATTACATCTCTATCTGAGTAGTTATTTAAACTAGTGGCAACATCATAAACACTTGTTCAAACACTTCACAATGTATTCTTCAGCTACAAAGGCACTTCTGAACACTTGTTCTGTCTCCCAAGGACCAAAGGTTGGTGTCATATTATTTCTGTTTTTCATTTTTCTTTTGCCAATGTTTCACATTAAAAGCCTCTCTCACCTGCTACCGACCTGATGTTGAGTTTAATGAATAGCAGCTTTGTATCGAGAGAAAGAATGGCAAAGTAGAACTAATTGGGACTGATTAATTGGTGTGCGAAACAGAGGAGTGGATATGGCACGAGCGTGTTGTTGCGATGATTCTGTGGACGCTGTGTAAATGTGTGTATTATGCTGAATTTACCATTACAACAAATAATCATGGAGAAAGTGCTGAAATTGCATTACCAGCCAAACTGTAAGTTAACACAGCAAACAGAAGAAGACAAGAAAACTGAAAAAAACTTCTAACTAAAATCTGACCTCATAAAACAGAGGGAATTAACAGCCACTATATTTGAGAGTTCACAGTTATCATTATTGTCTACAGGTATCAAGACAAAATGATGCCTGTGAACTACAAAAGTAGTGCGAAATTTCGAAGGCGCAATTCCTGCACAGAGCCATTTAAACACCTTATGTTAGACCTCCAAGTGACTCCCACACATCAGTATTATGGCTCCCTACTTCTCTTGAGCCACACACACAAACATGTACAATACATAAGCACTCGAAACAACCTAGGAGCATTAAAAACATTTATTTTCTACTCCACTGAGCACGAAGGCCACTAAAATGAATCACATATAGGGTGTATATGTGTGTGTGAATAAGATACAAAAATGGTGTGCAGATATCCTGCTTTATCCGTCTGAATTCCTGTTACTCAGTCTATGAATGTCATAACCTCTCTCTTACATTTTACAGGACATAAGAGTCAGACTGTATCAGTAGCACTGAACTGTGTCTAAAACTCTCAGATGTTTTCCATTCTCTTTTCTCATGATTTAAGTTTCTATAACCTTGGACAATCTTTACTCCTTCCTTCGCTTCCTGTCGTTTTCCCATGTATTGCATCGAAAAGTCACTACGGCAAGCTGAGAACAGCATACCGTTGCTAAATAAAGAATAAAAGGCTAAATGAATAAAATTACTTTATAAGAAAAACATGCTCACTTGCAGAACACCCGCAAGCTGAGAGACAGAGATATGATGAGATCTAACAACTGGAAGAGAAAAAGCACTCCGAGGAGAGCAGGAGACAAAAAATAGACAGTGATAGGGAGAAGGGATACAAGCAGAGTGAGGAAAAGAGATGATGAGGGCAGAGAAAATAAGAGACAGGAGGATGACACATGGAGTGGAAGGCAGAACAGACTCATGCACTGATGACCACACAGCAAGAGGTTATGGGGGGGCAAGACAGAAGACGGTTAGTTTATCAGCCGGCCGGTTATTCAATCAAACAGTCACTTTGCCTGCCAGCCGGCCAGCCAGCCCAAAAACTGTCAACTGATCAGTCCCTCAGCCAGTTGGGTAGCTGGTCAGTCAGGTAATTTATTTAGTTAACAAATCAGATAAATAGTAAATCAATAAGTTGATGTGTCAGTCACTCAAAGAATCACTTAGTGAATTAAGCAGGCACTCAGGTGGTTAGTTAGTTTGTCTGTCAATCAGCTGAGTCGCTCAACCGAATAATTAGTCAACTAAGTATTTTAAAAGCTCGCCTGACTGCAGCTAGAGCAGACAGAGATGGTACTTTGTGACACATCACAAACATCTCTGCAGATACAAAACCAAACCTATTTGCAGAGCTGAAGCACATGCACCTTGATTTTGACTAAATATCTGTCCAGCGCTACAGAGGGTTACCTTTAAACTAGGGATGCAGCGATACCGATGCGATATCTGACATGATACTGACACTAATAGCTGGATCAGGTATCGGTGATAATAGAGCCAATCTATTCAATTAAATTCTATGTTTATATATGTATATACTATATACATTATATACTGGAACTTTAATTCCTGTTTAAGTTTTGACCAATTTTTTGCTTAATTGTAATTCCTTTAAATGTTTTGACCAAGTTGCTGGTGTACGATTTATTACTATTATAATAAATAACAATTTACTAAAAGTATATCTATGTATTTTTTTGTTACATTTTGTTTTACAAAGTTAGGAAAGCAATGTTTAAGTCAAGCCTGATGTTGCCTTACACATAAAAGAATGAACCCAGTCACTTCCACTTACAACTTATTAATTAAACAATGGTATTGGATCGGTATTCGGTATCAGCCGACACCAAAAGCCCAGGTATTGGTATCGGGACTGAAAAAGTCGGATCGGTGCATCCCTACTTTAAGCTATGTAACGTTACCCTATCTCCCTTGTAGTTACTACAGTAGATGGGGACGGCAAAGATTTCCCCAGCCAACCAGGGGTTTGATCTCCAAACCATCCTCATGAAAAGCTAACAGTATTTTTTCAATCCACAATCCCTTGCTCTGAGCGGCCCAAACAGAGGTCTATTGTAAGTGAATGGGTCTCGGCTTTGGCCATCACGCTCCCATACAGTTTCCTCCAATTCTCCCATTGAAAGGGGGATTACTGGAAATTGGCTTCGTATAACAAGGAATAAAGACTCATCTCTCACCAACTCTCTCTCACACACACACACACACACACACACACTAACACACACACACACACTGAAAGAAGTACACTGTCCTTTGTAAAAAATAACAAAAATGTATTGCACTTTCTTTACCAATTTCTGGTAATCATAGTGTCCGTATGATGACTTGGTGACTTTCTGTGTCGAGTTAAACAGAAAATACTTAAAACGCATGCACGCGCACACACACACACATGTACAAAGGACACTCAAGAGGGCAGAACAAATGAGAAGGGAAGGAAGAGCAACATTACTCAGAAGTTCTTTATTCTATGATAGGATTAAATTAAAAAAAGAGGGGAGGAAGGTAACAGAGGTTAAAGAAAGAATGAAGCACAAATACACATGGTGGGAGAAAAATAGTTTTATGTGGATGATCTGAGGAATCTATGAAGAGGAAAGCAAATGAAGTGGAAGAAGAGAGGAGATGTGTGGAGAAGGAAGGAGTTGAAGAGAGGGAGGTGACATAAAGATGACAGAATATAATTGGAGGAAATAAGTGAAATCCTGTTGATGGGAAAGAACAGTTAATACGGTGTGATGTAAGCACATATACCATCACAAATTTGGACAGTGTGTCTGTTTGAGTCACTTTGCCTGTCAGAGCTTTGTTTCCATCTCTCACCTCCACTGAATCAAACTAAGATGCTTTCATATTGCCAGCTCCATATTTGTCAGCCCATAATCTGCGATTTCCAGAAATATCATGACTTGTCGGTGGAGGGGTTGGGGGTGGGGATTTGTCAGCTTATGTGCCCAATAACAATTATTTGAAATAAATGCATTTTATCCCTGCCTTTGTCCACGTGTCTTCCCATCCGTCACCCTCTAGTCATTTTATTTTATTTTTTTATCTTTTCTATCTATCATTAGCGCCAGCGGTTGTGTCGCCCTCCATGATGCTTATAGAATATCTAAAGATTTGTCTGCCTTTCTTTTTCTTTTCTTTTTTTTGCTTACCGATTACAGTTTCTCTCTAAACCTCCCAGGCACATGGTGTGACATTTTAAATCTTCTGTCATTTCCTTTCCCTGGGGCGCCCGTTAAGTCTTTTGTGTTTGTTGGTTTAGGTGTCTGCGAGTTTCATCAAGTTAACTTTTTCAGATGGTTTAAATGCCAGTTAGGAGTAGACTAATACTGAAGCTGAAATAAAGTGTTAAAATGATGAAAACACAATAGGCTTTGGGTGTGGGTGGCTAGATTAAATTCTCACATTCATCACATTATAAGACAACTCAATTAAGTCCACAAATTAATAAAGACTTTATAATCTGCACTGAAGACCATTCTGAGCTCTTAGTTAAGATAACATGTTATAATGTAGGGATGCTAATTTAGATTTTTTTTTTTCTGACCAATAGCCGACCCTCGTTACCCTTGACTAACAAGATTAGTGCATTGCATGCAGGGGAACTGTGGTTGAAGTGCCTAGAAAGCCACCCAGCTGCAATGACAACCAATGCACAAATAGGTTACATTCATCATTTACCAGTTGCAGTGTGTGTGTGTAGTTTGTCGGTGAATAGATAATACAACTCCTCAAGACACAAGCCAAGTTCCTGTGTCTTGCTTGCCACCTGTTAATTAAAGTGAAGGGGGTTAGCCTCAAAAGTTAGCAACAACTACGGCTTCACTTAAGGTGGACCAGCTATTCTCCTTTAAGTGACAAGCAGCTCCTCTGAGTTTTGCTCAGCTTGTTTTAATTTCTTTTTATTTCTTTTAACCGTTTAACTGAGAGCATTAATCGGTCATTATTAACATCCCTATTTTAACGTAAAATTACTGCTTTTTTGTTCTATTTCTAGAGTTGCTCTGTAGTTGATTTTTTAAGCATTTATTGGTTATTTCCATCTGTACAGGTTGAGCAAGGCAGTTGTTGTGGAGGAAGGGAAGAGCATTGCTCATTCACCTTTCCCAGAGAAACATTTGGGAGAATATTTTAACAAACACCGTATGGAGTGACAAAACTACACCCACAGCAGTAACCCCATGAACCATCAACAAACTAGTGAGTGTAATCTCTTCTACTTACATTTTATCAGTCACAGAGTAGGAATAGAATACCGAGGCTAATTTTTTATTTACTCTGCTTGACCTCTACTCACCCCTTCTTTCCCTTTTATTTTTCTTTGCCCTGTCTTTGCAGATATCATTTCTCTGGGGAAGCACAGAGCTCCAATTGGGTTATGGGGCATCAGTGCACTTTGATTTTGTTATAAACGCATCCCAATAAAAACTAGGGATGGACACAGGGCAAGGGGCCAGTCCTACTGTAAAAACAATAGGGAGTCGACGCAAGCACTCAGGGAGCATATGGTCACTATAGTGCTCCCCACAATAAAGTCGAGGGATGGAGGGATGGAGGGAGGAGAGGAGAGTAAATGAAAAAAAATGGGAGGAAAACGTGAGGTAAGGAAGGATGAAGAAAGAAGGAAAATTGCCTGGGCAAGTAAGTTAGAGAGAGAGAGAGAGAGAGAGAGAGAGAGAGAGAGACAGAGAGAGAGAGAGAAAGAGAGAGAGAAACAGAAAGCAATACAGAAAGAAACAAAGACACAAAAGGGCAAAATGAGTTATATAATAATTAAAGACATCGTAGTTGAGACTAAGAGAAACAGAAATGAAAACAGGACGATATGGTGACAGAGCACTGACATGCAGCTAATGTTTTCAGGTTATGGGATTGTATATATGTTATGCTGGTAGTACCTAGGGCTGTGTAGTGGCAAGAATTTGGCAATACAATACGTATCATGATACAAAGGTAACAATTATTGCAATACTGTAAGCAAGGCGATATATTTCAATTTCTTTTGAATCTAATTTTAAGAAAACTGTCAAAGTATAAAGACACACCACCATCTGACTGAAAAAAAAAGTCACTATATGAAATGGCTACTATGGGGACTAACATCATCTCACATAAAAAAATCTGGCTCAATGGATCCACAAGAGCTTTCCAGTCAGACCCAATTTATGCAATTCTGAGACTGAAAAGACTGTTTAGGGATCCCAGTATACAGAAATATTCAAATACACCATTTTAGAATAGGTGAAAATAACACATTTATACTGCATGCATAAAACTGCATAGTTTTTGGCCAAAACTGCATGTGATTATGTGGGCATGTCTGTAAAGGGGAGACTCGTGGGTACCCATAAAACCAATTTCCATTCACATATCTTGAAATCAGAGGTCACGGGACCCTTTTGAAAATGGCCGTGCCAGTTTTTCCTCACCAAAATTTTGCGAGTGTTATATAGCCTCCTTCGCGACATGGAAGTATGACATGGTACGAATGGATTCCTTTGGTTTTCTAGTTTCATATGATATCAGTAACTTCACTCTAGCTTTAAAACTGGGCCCACTACAAACTCCGAAATACAGAATAGCGTCCTGGTCCGCTGGTGGGCCGTCCTATTTTTAATTAAAACGCGATAGTGTTTTGGAGAATCGATACAGTATCGCAAAAAATTATATTGTGATACTCATATCAATATTTTCTTACACACCTAGTAATACCGTACATGACTAAACATCATTATGGCTGCAAATAGGTATAACAAATCATGTCAACACTGAGTTGCCAGTTGCCAGTTCCCAGTGGCTATTGGGCAAAGACGATATTAGTGTGTGACAGTTTAGGACTTTTTATGCCTTTACTTCACTTCAAGCTCCAGATCAGTCCATGTACATGATCAGTAACATGCTTATCAATGCACAAATGAGGAGAAGTTGTCATGCCTGTTGTAGTGAGGGCTGGTCAACGCAATACATTTAACATCATCATATACACAGTGTTTGCCTTGGCACCAATAACCGGACAAGCATCACTATTACATTTCTGTAATGATCCCAGAGCACAAATAAACAAAATGGTTTCCTTACTTTTTTTTCCCTTTTTAGTAGCCAGAAGCATGTTATAAAGGGAGCGTATGATTATCTGGCAAAATGCAAGGCAAAACAAATTTGTGTGTAAATTAGTTTCCTCGAGGATTTACATTCGTTGGGGGGGATTTTATGAAAGCTTACAGCAGTCGACGTCAGGTGAAAATTTAATTTAAAAAAGTGCATCACAGGATTTAAAAAATAATTCAAATTCCTGGAGGGGCTAGGCAGGAACATCTATGCATGGAGGGGAAGTTAGAGAGGCTGTTTCTGTCTCGTAGAGCAAAATCTGGGGTACCCTTGAGCCAGGCACCAGGGAGGCAAAGGTAGGAACACAGGCAAGCCATGGTACTACTCCACAAAGCTGGTACCATGGATACACATTCATGGGAATAATTGACTTCAAACCCAGAGAAGGTCATATAACGAAATGTTCCTTTGTGTGGCAAGTTAGTTGACTTAAAAGAATATTTTTTTCGAATTCAGGTCAAAACAATCACACTTTAGAAAGCACCGACAGCATATCAACATTATACTCTTCTGCCCTTGGTAAAAGAAAGGAACAAAGTAATCAAAATCAACTTTGGAAATAAAGAAAAATGTATTTTCCAGGTTTAAAACGAATGTGAATCTTTAAAATAAAAGAGAGAGAACATAAATAGAGCCCTAGAGATGTGTTGGTTGCAGCAAAGAGCCATTTTCTTGAATTTGAAGAGAACACAAAGCCAATATGTGGGCTCCTTCATCTCCCCGACACAATGACTAATTCATCACGATGTAGGGGACATGTTACCATCAAGTCGTTCCGTGACTTATTATCTTTACTTCAGCTCACTCTTCTTACTCTGAAGAGGGCTAAAGTAAAAGAAAAAAAAAAAAAAAAAACGTTTTTCAACTTGCCACTCCGGGAAGAATTATCCGTGAGTGTTTAAGTAATGGCACAAACTCAAGGCTCTGCAGGTTTGGGGTCGCACTCTCACCGTGACTGTGTGTGCAAAGTGTTCATCATCTGCCCGCAATGAGTGTTCAGCTTCAAACATTTATCTGTGCGTATTATGTGATCAAATGATTCACGCATAAAGAGTCCAAATATTGCATTAGTGATTTTGGTATCACGGGTCAGCTGTGGGTGGTCTTAGAGTTTAATTAAGCGCTGCAGAGAAAAAAAAGCACAGCTTGATGTACCGCCACATCCTTTTTAATCCATCTTACATCAAATTAGAGAGAAAAATATACTCAAGGACTTCAGTCAAGGATGTCGGAGGCTATGAAAGTTTGTGAGTGCGTGCATGGGTGCGTGTGTGTGTGAGTGTTTAAAAGATTTTTGAGCATTAAAGGGTATCATTAACATATGATCGCCTGGAAGTGCACAACAGAGAAATAAAGACAAGATGGAGAGACAAATAATTAAGGGATAATTTACAGCGAGCCAGTCTTTGTTCGGAAATAAACCCTGAAACCCTGTTTATTTTGCAAGAATGAACCGCTCTCAGAACATTATCCCACTTATTACGCGGCTACTTACTTAAGAAATCAATCATTTGACACAGCAATAGTCCGCCAGAGTCCGAGATCAGAACTGCATCCATAGCAGCGGCCTGTTATACATAGCAACGGTCTACTATATACAAATAGCAAGACCGTAGAACGGCATAATTGGCCAATCAGAATCGAGTATTGAATAAAGCCGTGTAATAAAGGCATGTTAGAAAGATGCAGTCAATTTTGAGGGAGGAGATGAGAAGGAAAGTTAGCCGCATAGACTAATTCTGTGACCTGCGATGAAATATAAGTTTTGAGGTGCATTTTGGGAGAGAATTTCCTCTTTACTGCAGTAATTCAATATAAACTGAGGGTTTGATTGTTTTTTTTTTTGTCTAATCATGACCAAGCAGCAGCTGATCTCCATCAACAACCAGGTAGCAAAGTCGGTTTTCACTCAGAGCTAAAGTTAGGTATTTGTTAGTAAGAATATTGCTGTCAACACTTCACAAGCTTTGCATCAGTCAGTTCATTGTAAGGATTTTATTGTGAAGGATCTTTAGCTTCCTATAGCCTTAAGTTAGGGACTTTTTTTCCTGAGCTTTTGTTGTCAGCGGATGCCTTTTGAATATTGCAGGGAGGAAAGGTACAAAACAAAACAAAACCACCAGCTATAGTGAGCTTGTTAGATGAAAAAGGGGACGTAGCAGAACATCCTACCGCCTCGCAGATTAGGGACATCTACTACTCTGTCATCCCTTGCTTACGTTAGGCTGTGTCATAGGTATCCAAACGCATTTTATAAAAATACATTTCATCACAAAAGCAAACACATTTCCAATTCTCTCACTTCTCAGTTTCAATAATCACCCTCGCCTAACCGCTGGGGAGCGCTGTCCAATAAAAAAGTGGAAAAAAGTCTGTCACATCCTCATTTCCAGATACAGAGGGTAGACTGACCTGAATCCACAACTGTTGCCAACAGTAATGTAACTTCAATAATTGGTGTTAAAAAGAAGTGACAGTGAGATACAACTGTTGGCTTAGGTGTAAAATGTGTGAAGCAAAAGACGAAGAGTTTGGGCTCAGTAAAGGTCATGGTGTTGCGAGCCCGTCTGACTACCAGGTCAGTTGCCTTCCTCTTTTCTGCTTCCCAGGTGTGCTGTGTGCCACTACTGTGTGACCTTTAGCTCTGAACCCTCCATTCACTCCTCTCTCTCTCTCTCTCTCTCTCTGTCTGTCTTGTAGCTTTCTGCACCTGCAGACTTTGCCAATCTGCCTGCAGAGATCATTTTTAATGGTCAAAGTCAGGGCCAAGCACACAATGCACTTATAAGCATATTAGACATACAAGTGTAATTGGCCTAGTATGCTACCTCATTAGCCTTTGGAACTAACACTAGTATTAGTGCCTAATAACTGTGAGCTTAATGTGCTCCTAATTAGCCTTATAAGCCATTCACATCTATTATTTGCTTCTGCTTAGGTGAGCATTCAGTCTCACTAGACCTATTACATGGAGGAATAGCAGCTTTTGAATGAGAATCTCCAAAAATATCACCAGTATACCTGACTTCATTGTGCAAAGGAAACACTAACTACCCACATGGGTTACCTTAAAATAGAAAATTACCCCAGGTAAATATGCTGCCTACAGCTACAGTATGAGTAGAGTGCCGTTTGTGGGATGAATTTATTTTTTATCAACAATATGTTTACATTCATTGTGTTACAACTAGGGGTGGGAAAAAAATCACCTCATCATCAATTCACCTATATATCGCAATTTTTTTTTACAATTTTGAAATCAATTTTACAATGCTAGAATTAATATATTTGCTTCATTTGAGTCCAATGGGATGTAGAAGGAAGTTACCACTTTTATTGTTGTAGTCAGAGTAACGACACGTCATATCCATTCCGTATCTGTCACCGAAACAAGCCGCAACGAGTCGAAACGACAAAGCAGTAAACGGTGGAGGGTCTGCATGGATACGACCTGCACCTTCACATTTTAAATCAAAAGTAGCAAACACTACACATCCAGTAAAGTATGGAAACACTTTGGGTTTCACACATTGACAGGAAAAGCAGAGCTAGACACCACGGCTAAAGCTGCATGCTAACTCTGTCATGACATGAAACGTTATCATGTTGCGGTAATGTGCGCTCAAGCCAGCTGTCACTCGCTTCTTTGTGGTCAAATCAGCCGACGCTACAACTGTATAGCACCCATATACTGACATTTATGTTAAATGCATTCAAACGGCACCGATGGAGCTGACCATGGATTTATAAAGAGAACAGAGCTGACAGAAGAGCTAACGGTGGACTTGTCGAAGGTAGAGGAAGTATACACATGTGACTGCGTCTGGTTGTCAAGATAAGGTGTTAACAAAGAGAACTGTATATACAAAATACATATATGGAAATAAGATTGATTGGATATAATATATATTTACCAGTAGTATAAAACATTACATGTCCCTTATAAATTAAAAAGAAATTACCACTAAATTTTGAGGGAAAGTTCATTATTTTTCGATTCTTGGGTTGCTGGAAAAAATGTAATAAATAATTCCTGACAATGACTGATATATTTGACTTCAAGACATCTCTGACTACATACATGCTCAAAATCAAACATGTTTATTCCAAAAGTTAAAGTCCCTTGAAGTATATGATTCAACTTTTCCCCATGGTCTAGTGGTAAAAAAGTTAACAAAAATCGCAGTAAATTGTATAATCGAATCGCAATACTTGTAGAATCGCAATACTTCAAAATCGCAATACATATCAAATCGGCACCCAAATATTGTGATAGTATGGAATCAGGAGATAGGTGTATCGTCCATAGTTACAACATTGGTTGTAAAGGGACATGAGGACAGCTTCTATGTAAAGAATACAGGGAAATTTGTTTATAGAAGTGCAAGATCAAATGGTGCTTTTTGGCAAGTACTATGATTAATAATATTACTTTGTAGTTTTTATGCATCTATGTTTCACACTGTCTACTCTCTAGTCTTTTTTGAAAAGTTCACAAGAAAATAATTGCATGAACAATTTCAACTTACTTGCATATTTATTTATTCTATTCAGATGCAAACTATTATTTGGTGGCCAGCTTTTGGTCCGACACAAAGTGTTTGATTAGTTCAATGACTCACACAGCTAAGTTTTCCTCTCCCCCACAGAGAGAAAGTATTACCAATTTCAATATGCAGAGGAAACAGTGATTACTCATATAGTCGTCTTAAAATAGAATTTTACCTTAGGTAAATATGCTGCCAAAAACTGAGAGGGGTGTGCAATGTGTGGGAAAAAGTAGGGCTGTTAAGCATGTAGTTATTTTCCATGAGCAATAAATTTGACACAGAGGAGGATGATATGAGACTGCTGCTATGTGAAAGCTGTCTCTATGTATTTAACGTGGCTTTTGGTTCAGTTTTCTCTTCATACATATTGTAAAAACTGTGAGCTGAGAGAAGACACTGTATAACATGACATCCTGCGAACATCTTGCATAATGACCAGTAGACACTTGCATTGACATTTTATCACAACCTTGGTTTTATAAGCATTTAGACCTGAATGGGCTGGCATACTGACTAAAGAGCTCATTTCAGAATGAGTCGGCAATAAAGCCACTAGAGAAAAGCTGCTGTCCAGAACCTTTCCAGCTTTATTGCCTGGAAAGAAATGCATGCATTAAAGCTTTACTCCCCCTGTCCAAGCACTCTGAATGCAGCCCTACTGTGATGACAGTAATGTAACTTCTTCTGTGACGTCGCAGCAAACTACGGCTGTCTTACCGCCAACTGCAAAGTGGTGTCAGTCTCACAGGGGAAATGGTGAGCTAGTTGCACTAATCATATCGCGCTCTGAGCTCGGCTGGTGAGACTAATTGGCTGGTCAATAATCTGAACAGCTGGGAAGGGGAGTGACCACCAGTTGCTCAGTTGAAACAAGGGGCACAACAATCATTACAAATCAGGCTCCTCATTAAAGACATGATCTGTCAGCAGACATAGTTCAAAGAGCCTTCTCTTACTCTGCTTGTTTATTTCTAACTGCAGCAGAATCAGGCTAGGCGTTCAATGCATGCCAGCTGGGGGTTTGTCAACTCTGGGATACAAATCTTGATCAGTCTAAACAGATTTTGCCATGATTTTATGTAACCATACTCTTTATCCAAAAGTTGTATTATTTCCTGCTCCAAGAAGACAGTGAAGGTCCTCTTGCAGCAAAGACAGCTGAGAAAATGTCTCCAGTAATAGGAAATGTAAAGATAAAAGATAAAACTTAAGCCACTTAGTTAAATGCAGTACCTGGGAAGGTTTCTGGACAATATTTGTCATTGTTTTGTGTTGTTAATTGATTTCCAATAATACATATATACATACATTTGCATAAAGCAAGCATATTTGCCCACT